>CALYCR020003421.1:0-27160 GCA_944470395.2 Schistosoma turkestanicum
CTCTAGCTTCAGGCATTAAAAAAACTACTTTTGACATGAAAATCTTCTTAAGCACGTTAAAGGTGAACCCAAATAGATCGAATTGCAATCGGCCACCGGTGGGGTAGCTCAAATTAAGAATACTGCCCGTTCTCATGCACTAGCTTGTTTATAGTCCAAGCTGTGCTGCGAGCACGTCAGTAGCTTACTGAACGCAAACAAAAGCAGCGATTTGTGACAAACGGAATGCAATCGAGAGCACGTTTCACAAGATACTAGTAAGTATTTTAGACAAAAGTGTAATAAGTGACCACTCCAATGCAGCTATTAAACATATTCAAAATGTTTTTGCTGCACGAACGACAATTAGATGTCGTATACTTCTGCTATCGTGCAGCACATAGCTCTGCTCTACTAAACAGGTATGAAACATGACTAATATTGACAAAATATATTTGTTCTTTACAAACGTATGATCCTACGATTCGCTCAACGAGCGACTATCTCAACTTGGCGCATCATTGATCGAACACTTCGAGCCTCAACATGATAGCACTTCATGAAGTTAATGAAAAGAGGACTGAAACATAATGAGAAGTGCAAATTTTGTTTGAATTACAAATTTTGAGACGATACTCCTGACAACAACGGATCATAGCGTTTGAATGACGGGAGAATCGGAGGTATTCTGACAGCAGTGTACAGCTCAATAAGTATGACACATCATGGCGAACACATATGCTTCATAATCCAGATCTCTGAACACTTTTGCCTAGTGCCTTCTGGCAACTACAACATGTTGTTAATGAGATTTTCCCAGATTTTTGACAAACTCTATTTTGCTAATTATCTCCGTTTTCCCTCATTTACTTAAAATTCTGCCCAATCGCACTACCCACTAATTTAGAGTTGTATCTGTTCATTTACCTACAACCGACATTTCACAAGTAATGGATTTTTTTATAATATCAACTTTCCACCTAACTCATCTCTGACCGGGAAGCGGGATATCTTTTGGTATCTAGAAACATTAATGCCATGTACGAAAGCACCTGCACTAATCAAAAGACAAACGAATTCTTAAGTGAATGCGGAGGGAATAGAATTGTTTAAGTCAACTCGCTAAACTGCCATCCGTTGGACACTACCAAATATATTCATCCGTACTGCAAAACTGTTACTGAAGGCGAGAATTAGGTTCAGTATATACAACCTCATGAAACGGAAATTTCATGCAAGACATTAATCAACATCAATGCGGATTGAAACCGACAAAAAACTTATTTTCAAAGTTGTCATGTAAATGAGAAATTGGAGTGATATTCAATCGTATGTCAACCACTTATGAGCTCTAATTTGTCTACACGTATTCAAAGAGATACAGTGAGATTGACGTTTCAGAGTAAGTATCAAATTAGAATGGTTGCTTTGTTAAGGGATTATGCCATCATGATTTTGCAATTCATCTGCCTCCTTTTATTCGTAAATGCATTTCTTCTACTGTCGTAAGCATTTAAGTGGTGTGGATGCAAACCAGTATCAACTGACTAAGCAAGTTTCAGTGGGACACAAAATCTGAAGGAAGATTTTATGACACCAAGCGATACAATCAATAGTCATATCATTCAGTCATTTTTTAACAACTTAGTGTTAATCTCACAAAATGTCATCAGTAGGTGAGCATTTCAGATAGACTACAAAAAGATATTCACTATACGACCTAACATTTGATCGCCTTTGAGAATAAACGTTGAAACTCAGTCGAGATGTTAAACGAGTGTGTTGTAAATTAGTCAATCAGGATTGGAAAAACGTGATTACGACAATTACAACAAATATCAGGACTTCATGGACATTGTCGTTAGGCCATATTGACATTATTATATCGCCATTTAGACATTTTAAACGCAGCAATCGATATGTAAACAAGATTCATTATCTTAAGTTGCCTATGCTCTATTTAGTTGTGATTCCTGATGCTTGAACTATGTTGACTGAAGTGCATATTCTGCTCGACCAATTATAGCACGGATGCGACTATCCTGTTTGCATCATTTAGGTGAAGCCAAAAGGTACACTTTACTTTCACTGAAATATGTAGAATAGACTAACACAGACTCCTGCAACTCATAAATTCTTCCACATTAGTTTGCTCATGTTGTGCACACAAGCTGTTCTGGCTTGTAATTTCATTGATTCGAAATGTAGTCTCTCAGTGTAATCGTTTATGCAGTGTGGTAGATATGTTCGAACCCAATCATCTGCACAGCAGTACGATATATTTGTTTTAGAACGCAATATATCATTGGTTAATATTGGTACTGGATTTGAACGAGATAATCTCATGATATAAATGAGACGCAGCTGAAATACAGTTACATTATGTTACTTTATGTTACTTTAGTTGTTATAATCTATCCATGTGATGACAGGATATGTTCCTAACAGAAAAAATACACATGATATGAATCAGACACTACATGTCATTATTATTCTGCTTTCGAGAACTATTTTCAAAGGGGATCTGAGAGAACATTAGATATAAAATAATTGCACTACAGTTTGTGATGAGGTGTAAAATATCCTATGGTCAATTCAGAACACATTTTCATTTTTCAGAATATTTCATGATATGAAGTGAATAAAATATTATCGATAATTGCTTTAACTTGAAATCGTATTTGATGAACAACAGTGAGAAAAAGTAATTGATATGAAATCGAAAAATAGTCAATATTATTATGCACTTGAACGTTACTGTCACAGTAGCAAAAAATATTGAGTAATCTTCGGATACGCAATATTTCGTTAAGTAATATAAAGTGAGCGTTATAAATTGTAACTGCAAAAACTTAAAAAAAACATTATCAGTAACAGCAGAAATACGGCTTATTTATGTGATATAATCAAGAATATTCACTGACACATGTACTGTCTGTCTAACACTATTTGCACAAATACAGAGTTACGCAAAACTATTTAGAATTTTATATTTCCAAGAATCTTATCTTCGATCCTGAATCATTTTTACTACTGTTAATACTGTTACTACTTCCACCAAAATTTGATTGTAATGGAACTTATTATAATAATCATGTCATGTTTGCGAGTGAAAGTGTAAGTTATCCATCAATGAACATTATATTGACTGACTATTTCATCACTTTAACCACAGCTGATATGCAGTTAGTGATCTGTTCGATCGTTTCGTACATCAAATATTTTCAGACCAAGTGATCGATCGATGTGTAACTCGTTGAAGTAAGCGACTAACGAAATTGTCATCAATTCGTGTTCCAACATCCCATTTTTAAATTGTTTATTTTTCGAAGGCGGAACTGCCTATGATTCACTTTTAGATTTATTGGGATCGATTCTTGTGAATGCTTCGCCTAATCAGTTTAACTGTTTGAAGGATTTTGTTTTCGTTAAAGGTAGGATATTTAATAAGGCACAGCGTACAGCAACAGTTATGAAAATTCATCTGAAATACAACTACTTATCAGAAATGTACAATAAACATTGCACTGCAGTAACAAATGAATGACAAAACTGAAGATGCAATCTAGAACAAGGAAACGAAAATGTTTCATTTCTGATTGCTTCGTGAATATTTGATCGTCTGTCCTCATATTTGTCCCAAGGATAATGTTTACTTTCTTAAGATTGTTGCATACATTTCCCACTGATTCTTCATTAGTTGCCATCCAGAATCATTTGATAACATCAAGTACACTGAGCATAAGTGAATTATAAATTTTCAACAGCTGACACAGCGAATGCGAATAGTGATCACTTCGATATACTGAAGACATTAATGCTGATCAACTTACTTTACATCATTTTGAATCCGACCGTTCCAAGTAGATTATGCTCAAAGTAGAAAACTAGATCCAAGAAATAATAATGCACAGCTACTTGGAAATATTAAAACCTTCCATTTTCCTGCAATACCTTTCAACTTTTTGCTCAGTATGAATGTGAAAATCGTCAACACTGATGGCTCAACGGTACCAGTGATGTGTTTGAACCATTTTCCAGGTATGACTAGTAATCCGACAGCAAACTGCAAAATAATTGGCTGAAAAATAGACATATAATATGTTAGCTTACAGTGATCGCTGTATCTAAGTAGTCGAAAACGAGAAAACATACTGATGAATATCTGTTCAAGTAATGTTTTCAGTTGTTATGATTGAATATTTATTGCTTATGTTTAGAAATGTTTGTTAAGCGCACTTTGTTCAGCTTTAGCATACCGAAAAATGTAAGATTCTTCCTGAAGGAATTAGCCAATTCATTCTACATAGGAACCTAGGGTAAATTAATGTCAAGGATATGAAACACGAGTTTTGAATATAAAGGTCAAATTTAAGCGTCAATTGATAACTTACACAATTTTTGACACAGGTTTAAAGAATGAACAAACACGCAGAAATAGATAACAATTAAAAAGATTGTTTTTTTTGCTTTTTTGCTTCGACATTAATACAAAGACCAAACAGAAGATTATTTTAACAAGCACCAATGATCTGTTCAAATATTCGTGTGTGATAGACTCGTACTCTCTACTCTTCACTAGTTATCTTCATCGCTCCATCATCCATTTCGCATCTATCTCTGTTGCGTAAACTGATATGACTGGCTTATTTTACTCATGTACACATATTATTACTACTATTGTGTATTAGAATTATTCCTCATTATGATTTGTCATGAGGCAGTCTTTCATGAAGCTGCACAATTCTCAATAAATTGCTGTCGTTATGAACGCATAACTTAAATTGCTGTAAACTGTCTACATTCTTTGTAAAGAAATTTCTAAAAAAGCAATGTAAATATACAAAATCATAAACATAATTTGAATCATGTTTGACTGATGGTTATATTAATAAAGACAGTACTCCCTGTAGATTGAACGTGTAACTTTTTGATGAGAATTATGATGAGTACCAACAATAGTGTGATAGTTCTGAAATATAAAAATTAAATGTGTTGCACTGCCGTCTCAAGTAAACAATAAATATTTAACGATGCATTACCAGTTCTTTCAATTCTATTGGCGACAAACACTCAGCAATTCTCATGGACAACATTGACAAGCAGAATACTTGGTAAGTGATTGTCGTGAAGATCGCTAATTATTCACTTGTGAGATGTAAACATTTTCTACGTAGATATCTTCATTTTGATTGGATTTAAAGACAATGGGTCCAGATGTCTCCACTATTAGGTGATATATTTGAGCGATGATAAACAATAGAAATGTGTTAAATCATATCAAAAGTTTGAGGTTTATACTACTTAAAATGAAACTAGACCAGATATTTGCAATGGATCTCTCCATTGGTCCGGGCAAAAACAATGAAGTAGAAGGATCAGTTTTCGCCGACGTCAAAATCTTATGGGCACATGCTTGAATTGGTGCAGTTATTCTTGGAATTCGCAACCAACATCTCACCAGATGTCCGTGTTATGATCGCTGAAATATTTAGATTGTACAAAATTAATTAATTTCCATGTCCGTCATTCTCGATTCTAAATTAAGTGAATCAAATTAAATTTACTGTAGTCATTCATTCAGTTCAATAATAAACTGAATCGAATAACTAATAACAAATCACAATTGATATGAATATTGAAAATTCGCGGACTCACGCCATGGTTTTTCAGACTCCAGTTACCACAGTTCAACAGAATCAACCTCATGTATAACCACAAACACTAATTATTTAACAAAATGTATTGATTCACAAGTGATCACCAAGTAACTTAACTTTGGACCAAATAATGATAGAATAATATCTGCAAAGAACTACGGATAATATAGCCCACTCAAAAATACAGTACCTCCAACCAACAGTCTAGTGATATTCTTCTCAAATAAATGCAATGAACGATCTATTCGCTCCGTCACGCTTACTGACTGAATGAGATAATCAGCAGAGCCATCAGTAATGTTTACCTTTTACGAAGCAACAGTTCATCAAAGGTAAGAACAACATTTATCATTACTATCTATCAAATTGTAATCAATGAATAATTCGTTAAACACAGTTTCCATCTGTAAGTTATGAAACTGAAGATCTACAAATTTACAGATTTTAACTGTTAGGTCAGCGTCTATACTCGTGTAGTCACACACTCACATGTAGCATTTATTGCTCTGAAATTTATTTGACAAATGCACATATTGCTCATAATCCATTTATCTTGTTATTTCATATCATTTCGCAGTTGAATATAAGAAAGCGATTCCATAAAAACGACCTACATGCATCGATGTTTGGTTTATTGCTGAACAACGAACAAACAAGGTATCAACGATGACATGAAAAGCCGTTTATCGTATAAGATTAAGTCGCCATCTCCTTTACAACTACAATACTAACATTTCAGGGAGATTTGAAGATCTTTTTTTGAACTTGTTAACGGATACTAATCACTCCACTGAGTCAAAGAAAAACCAGTTGACGAAGTAGACGTCTTCTTCAGCGTCGTTCGAGTTTGCGGCCAAACGCCACAGCATTTCTTCCCTCATTTCAATATATTCGGATAACTGTGGACATATATCCGACTGCGTAATTGTCGAAATACTGAACAGCGAGATCATGAAGAACATTAGAGGCTTTTCAGAATCTTGGCATCCAATGTTATGTTCGTCACAAGGTACGCTTGAATCTTTTACGAATTCACCTAAGTAGATAAATGCAAACGAGACAATTACCAGCGTCAAAGTAGGCTACCTTGAATCACAAACAACAAAATAGAAGACTTAATAAGCGTAGAAGTTATATTATACAACACACAGCAATCACAATACAATCAGGCACACTACTTTCAGGATATAATTTGTCCTACAGATGTAATTCTAGAACAGTAAACGCATTACTGACGAGCACAGAATCTATGGTAAAGCTATTGTGAGAATAAAGTCAAGTTGGATTTAAACACAAAAACAATTACATTAGTACAATGAACAAGGAAATTACAATTATCAAGTAAGACGAGGAAACGTACCGACCGGTACAGCGTGTCTTTGGAAGATGGATAAAAGCATGAGTCACATCAATATAATAAAATAATGACGTCCTCAAAGCAACAAGTAATTTACAATAAGGAACGTTTACAGACCGGTCAGACTAGATAGTGAGGTGAGCGCTTAAACCACAATCTGATTGTTAGTTATTACCATAACTAATTGTAGTTATTAAAATAACTAACATTACTCTCGTTTATTTATACATCAGAGAAACGTCCTTAGGACAGTTACAAACATAGCACACTAAAATACACAGCAGCCGACCACAGCCATGGAATTTCCTGGTGAGAAGTGGATTCTCAAAATCAACTGATTTGCCAATGTTCGAAAACGTGAAATACAAGATAAGGCATTTACCAAGCGAGTTCTGGGGATCTAAGATCTTCAACATCCCAGCCAATCAAAACGCACGTCGATATTGAGTCAATTTACGAACTAGCCAGAAAAATCAGACGAACATATGGTCACGAAACATATCAAAGGTGAATGCAATCGAAATAAAAGTTCAAACATCAACAAGATCAAGGGTAAAAGAACAAGATACTGGTCAAACGTGTTGAAATTTGAATACTTCACTACCATCAGGACTTTATGCTGATGATGTTGTTCAGAAGAACAAGTGTGACTAGACAACCAAAATATACAGCTCACAAAACGGACGTTCATCACTTTCATACACCTGAGCTACTAATTTCCTTCCCATCTCAGTGACATATGTTGCCTAGACTGACATACGTCGATCTCCAACGGTAAGGCATTTTGAAGAATGGAGCTAATAATTCAAGCAGCATTACTAAAACGATTTGGATAAGCAGATACAATCTTTTGTCAATTAAAACGTGTGATCGCTTAGAAATACAACAGTTTTTGTTCATTTTTCTCATGTCTTTCTCTATATCTCGGCATAAAGTGTTCCTTGGCCTTACTCTTTTGCTTTTACCTTCAGGGTTTTATGTTATATCTTGTCTTGTGTGTCTTGGGTGCTTTTCGCAGAGCTTCCATAGCTTCTTCCTGATTTCCTCCTACACTGGAATTTAGTTTGTTCTCTCCCTCAGTAAATTGTTGCTGATGGTGTCTTGCCAACGAATCCGAAGTATTTTGCGAAGACAACTGTTTATGAATTCTTGCATCTTATGGATGATGGATATCATGATAATACTACCTGCTTATTTCTATTCTATGTTTTCATTGGTGAGTTTTACGGTATCCCGAAGAAAGGCCCCATTTAAATTCTGTAATTTTGTCTGCCCCGCTGTCCAATGCTCCTTTAGTTTCAGTTTCATTTTGGCGATCAGCAAGTGATTTGAGGCTATATCAGCACTTCTGTTGGTTCTCAAATCCTCCGTGCTCCTTCTGAACGCTTTGTTGATACAGATATGGTCAATTTGGTTTTGAGTAGTGTGGTCCGGTGAAAGCCATGTGGCTTCGTATATGCATTTGTGAGGGAATATTGTGCCACCAATGACCAGTTTGTTGCAGACACGTAGGTTCGCAGATCTCTCGTAAATCTTTCGTTCTTTTCACCCAGTCCATGTCGTTCCATGATGTCTTCATATCCGGTGTTGTCCATTCCAACCTTGGCATTCAGGTCTCCCAATAGAATCGTCAAATCCTTTGGTGAACATTTCTCGACGATTGACTGCAGCCTTTCGTAGAATTGATCTTTATCGTCGTCCTTGTAGTCTTTGGTAGTTGCATAACTTTGGATGACGTTCATTTTAATGGGTCACCAACCTTATGTCCAACTCTCCTCCTTTATCCGGGCTCGGGACAGGCAGAAGCCCTGAAGGTTTTGCTAGCGGAACTGTTGAACATTAAGCAGAAAACACAATCAACTTTTTCTCAATACGACTAAAAAATTTCTCACCCCCTTGAACCTGTCTCACATGCCTCCCTCCCATTATGCCATGTGATTGCTTGAAACTACTCTGAAAACTACATGTTATATTCACTTCAAACTGCCTGATGCGATAACCGATAATGAATATCAGTTAGAGTAACCTCAATACCATCAACTTCAGTTTGGTTTGCGTTGTTTTTGGCAAGTAAGTATTTTCGGTGGGATTCGGTGACCAACCCTATGCCCAACACTTTATCCAGGCGGAGTTGCATCAAATTTGACCTTCCCACTATTCAGCCGGCCATCTAAAATTACAAGCACAGTGCTATCTGTGACAATGACATACCACTCAAACTCTTTAAAACAAGATGACCAAATTTTCTGGCTATAATTGTCAGAAAGTTTATATTATCACTAGCCACTGGTGCGAACTAAGAATACTGGAAGTTGACCCATGCCATCCTCAAGGACCGTGTATGCACAATACTCGAGATAAAATGTCTAGGGTCATGTTTGCGAAGTATGAAAATAAAACTCAGTAAAATTTCTTTTTCACTAGGTATGAACGGATATGGAACAGCCTCTTCCCGGAGATACACATAGCAGATGAACAACATGTATTCGTATACCCTTTTTCAGGAAATACTTGGTTGCAGTCATTCCTCTGCACGTGTTACCCCACTTGCACTCTTCTTTCACATTATCTGATCTCTGCATGTTTGAACTATATGGAGTTTAGAGGTGAATAATAAAATTTTTCTCTTCTTACTCTGAAAAAGTAACAGGTTCCCGTGCCATTGATTCTATCTCGCTGTCCATCACCATATTTACTTTTTACCGATTGACCACTTGCTTTTCTAAATACCTTGCCGCCACTACATCCTTAATTTAAAACTGTACTATGTTTCTCAACAGGATGTGAATGATAGAGCTTCCAGTAGAACAAAATCCTAAAACCGCTGATATCTATTCTGCCAGTGGTTTTTCAGTTGTAAAAATATTTCACATGACACACCAGCTCCTCATAGTGTGCCAACATTTTCACATAAAACTGAAAGCAGTGTTTAAGGCTGTGAAATGCACAACACGATATTTATTGCGTTATGTTGTTTGTGTTAAGACAAACCGCTGTCGGCTGAAAATCAACGACAGTTAAACTCATGTCTGTATATAACAAGAAGTGATGGGGTCAATGTGCAATGATCTTCCTGTTCAGATCCACCACATAACAATTCGACAGGATCCTGAGTTATGCAACCACGTCTTCGGCAATAGCAAGGCTTATTATTTTTAAGGATTAGGATGGTGCTGAAAAAGAGTAATAAAGAAATAGCGGTGAAGGGAAGAACCATAAATATTCTTGTTTAAAGCCGATTCATGACTCAGCAGATGAAGGTATGGATAAAACAAACATATTATTACTCGGCACTTCTTTTTGTGTATTAGAACACTGACTGAACACCTGCATTTAAGTACGATAGTGAAGACAAGTCCGTAATCAGATCACCGGTGGTAAAGTGATTGCATGTATATATAGTATTTGAAGGGAGTATACGTCAAACTATTACGATTAATCTGGAGGTATTTGTAATAATCTTTATTCGCCTGTACCCTCGTGTGCCTCATGTAACACTGTTTTACTTGAGAATAAATATTTCTATCAATATTTTAATGATTTAAGAATATCAAAACAAAGTAGAATCTATGAGAGAATGCTTTTGGACAATTTTCACTTTGTAATCACTCCTCAGTGAGTAACTATTTTGAGGAACAATGAAGATATATGCGTATAACTACAAACCTTCACTAAGACAATAAACCGAAGACCGTAAGCACTTAGTGTACAGAAAAATCAATCGAATCGGATAAACGAGACTCTTAAATACTGAAATGAATTTCATTACTTTGGACGATTCAGTGACAGCGACAATCAATTCGTCACCTGATCCACGGAAAGATAAGGATCGAGAGAACTTTCATTTAGCTGCTTTTCTATGAGTACCTACACTGTCGTAGTCTGACTTCCGGCACTGCTCTAGTTTTGTTGTCATTCTTGCAAACACCGTGGCTGATTTCGAAAGCTTTGGGGCAAATAAATAACCAGCTGTTTTGTTGAGGCTTGAATTTTAGTCCTCGAACTGGTGTCGTTCCTCACCTTTGAAAATGTTCCAGTGTATCCTGATCCTTTTAGAATCATGGAGGTGTTAGGATATTCATCAGAATATTCCACAAATTATTCTGTAATCGTAATTCTATCATTATACGTAAAGCAGTATATTTTCACCTATTTCCAGAATTTCCACATTTGTCACATGTCGTTTCCTATCGATCATTATATATGGTCGTCCTTGCTGTACGATTTTACATATTTCACGTGGAGTTTCCGATTGATTAACATTCATGGTCGTCTTGACTGTATATATATATATATATATATATATATATATATATATATATATATATATATATATATATATATATATATATATATATATATATATATATATATATATATATACGTTGTCGGTGAATCTTTACCATTCTGGATTCTGACCCCATAACCAACTTCCATCTAACGGTGTTAGGTTCTGATATATTGGAGATTCGAGAAACAGTATTTGAGGTTAAACTGGATCTGAAATCCAGTTTTGAAGGCTTGGTTTGTGAAAATACATTTTTATACATTTTTAATTTGTCCTTATTGAATCCTTCAGTTGGACATTATGTTAGTGTGTTCGATTTCATTTTGAGATGATAACATTTGTATTTTATTATAGTTTCTCTTTCTTCTGCCTTTATTGAGTTTCGATGTTTCTTTCTGAACTGCATTATGTTGTTTAAGCTAATACTGATATGGTGACAGACATACTGATTTGTTTCTCTTTTGATTGGATTGCTTTTACGGACTGGATGTGTCCATTTTGATGAAAATATTGAAACACTCCCACATATTTAGGAATACTGTGTCATAGAGCAACCAAATGTTATCTGTCGAACGAATCGGATCTATGCAGGAGGGATAGAATATCATTTATCTGCTGTGGATATGAAAAACTGAACAACTGTTGGTGGTATAATTAAGTGGTATTATTTGTTAAGGTGATAATGTAAATTCATATTTATGATGAATATTAGAAAGCTTAATTATGCAAAATCACTTGTTTTGGTTTCAAACTGTGCAAGACGCGTATCCTAGCTACCTGGTAAGTCATTCATCAATCGAAATTTCAGTTTGGATCCTACAATAGACTTTCTGAATTTGTAGGATTTCCAGTAGCAGCATCAAGAATTATAATAGGAGCAAACACTACATTTTGGTAAGTTCAGTAAGACTAGAAAAAATTGTTAGCAATCGAATGTAAAGTTCTACGGGTAAAAATGGCAGAAAATGTTCTTCAGTTTTAGGATAACGTGAATGATATTTTTGCCATAGTTAGTGTAAGACATTAGATAACAGAGTAACAAGCAGTACAAAATCGCCTAATGCGAATTGTTTCTTCACTTGCGTGAACTGTTTTTACGTTTATCTGTGTTATGACAGCGTACATAGGCAGTTAAAACAAGCGAGGCACCAATATTGAAAGGAGCTAAAAGATCCGCCTTCATATGCAATTAAAACTGATGACTAGTTTATCGCCGATCTCATACGTTAACTTTCTCATACAGAACCGTTTTGACAACCCAAAGTCAAGCTTTCATGGTTTATCGGTCCTAATGGCTAAACAAATTACTACTGCGATGCCGCAGAACTCCTGGTAAAGGCAATCATATACAAAAAACAATGACATCAACTCCACATTCAAACATAGAACAGTCTCGAAAATGAATCCAAGCGCTGAAAATAGAATAAAATAGAATAGACTGCAGACACTTCGTAGCTTTTACGTGCAGTGGATTCCTGCGATTCGAAGTGATATTCTTTGAGTTTTCCATCAAGAAACTCGACATATTCTCAGGCACCGAAGATGAACTTTCATCATCATCAGGTTGTGACGAAATCAGCCCTATAGTCTTGCAACAGTGTGTTGAAGTCTTCCGTTCACCGCTATGCGACCTGTTCGGGCATTCACTCGAGTCATACGAATTCCCAGCTAAATGGGAACAAGCTACTCTCTCTCCAATCTCTAAAGGAGGAGATAGAAAGGACCCAGCATGTTACACACAAGTCGCACTACTACCAATATTATCAAAAGTTATGGAAGGGCTAGTGGACGAACAAATGAGGGAGTACATACTACATGATGCTCAACACGGGTTTCGGAAAGGCAGGTCGTGTGCATCTAATCTCCTCATCGCATGGGACCGTAAATTACCGGTGCACATAATATTTCTCGACTTTGCAAAAGCCTTCGACACAATACCTCACGCACGCCTAATCGAAAAGGTTGTGGAAATAGCCTTCACTGACGTACTCCTATCTTGGCTCAGAAACTACCTTGAGAATACAATTTTCGCACCAAGGTAAACAGTGCACACGAGTTGGCGAGTATTCACATCGGGAGTTTCACAGGGCACCATCATAGGCCCACTCCTCTTCCTTATATTTATTAACGACCTGCTAGGCTCAGTTAGCTCACCGGCATTGGTCTGTTTCGCTAGATCATGCTTGTAAGAACTCTGAATTAAGCAAAAATATGTTTCATATTGTCCAAACAGTTTAACTCTACATAATCATATAATTATGTAAGTAAAAAGATCAGTTTACAAATAATGGAAGTGCTTTTGTAATACTCTTGTTCTTTAGCTTTGCATCAATGCAAGTCATTCACTATGATACTGTGTTGTTGAAAATTATCTTCAGGCATAACCAGTTCACCCAATTTGTCAATCATTTTTCTTGATTAGTATGTAAAATGCTATCTTCACACAAGAAAGGAAGGGGTTATAAAAAAAAATGTCACACCTCACCTTACCCTACGGATTTCAGTCTTTCGCAGTAAGGTCATATGAATAGCAGAGCTAACACACTAACTTTCTATAAAAAGGCCGGCATGCAATAGTTGTCCCTTGTGCTTTATGGTCACGTTCCAAGGTGGTTAAGTCTGACGCTAGTCCAGATTCATTTCCATCCAATATCCATTATCTTTTTCACGAGCTAGTGTTAACCAATTTGATTTCTTCGCGCTCGATTCTTGTTCCTTCGGTACGGTTCCAGGTGTTCGGTAATATCCAATGGATGGAGGTCTAGCCACTCGACTGACTACTTCCAGTCAGTTGGCAGTTGGTTGTGAGTTTGTATGTCTCAGGATTTGAATGAAACGTTTGTTTCAAGACAGTAGGGTTTCTGGATACTAGCAGCCGTCACATTACCAAACCGGAGATCAGTTAGTTGCATGTGGAGAGTAATAAGGGTAATAAGAATAAAATTCTAATGCTGATATGAATAAAACTTCAGAACTGAGTAGTATATAGATGAATGTAGTTTGTTAATTGGTACTGAAGATTGTGAGAGAGGACCGAAGTTTCAGCGAGGGAGAGGAAACAGAGATAATAGGCGAGGTAGATTAATTGAGTGATGTGAGGAGATGGCAATGGTATCATCTAGCAGGTCTCAAGATATGCATCAGGAACAGCTTGTCCAAGAGGGAGATGATAGTCCGCATATGAGTACGTGATTATCAAGTCTTTTCTTAAAGCAGTCCACTGTACAATATGCAGTATCACTTCGCTCTCAGACCTTGAGTTACCTCCTACACAACAAACTCTCCTTATTATTCGTGTTCTTGTTATTTTATCTTTAGATTGGGAAACAGTTCATCATACAATTTACAAATTATTATGTAGTATTCATACAAGTGAAGAGATTCAACATTCTATTGAAAATCTATTCGAAGAGTTTCTACATACAAAATCAAACAATTCAAGTATACACTTAGAAATATATATATATTTTTATAATAACAATAAGTATATGAATACTTTCAAAGGGAATATTTAACTCTAATGGAAATAAATCCATACGAGTGATATTCTATTATACATGTAAGTTATTCTTTGGAGATGTTTAAAAAAAGTTCAACAACAGTTTATTGTTTTATTAGATTTAAACTTCATATCTGAACGTTTTTTAATCACTTTATCCAATAATAATTTAGATTGTGTAAATAAGTCTCATATTCTTCAATTGATATCTGCTATGAGTACATGTGTCAAAGGAGGTGTAACCACTGTTAAATGTAAGTTTGTTTTATGTGATACAAGTATGTGTGGAATGAATTTTTGAATTTGACTTATTTGGTCTGTTGTGTTGCTACGGGAATGAGGGTGGATGTCACTTTCCAGCTGCTCATGCCGTAGGTGTTTCATGCAGAACCTAAAAAGGAAGGTATATTAGCGTTGGTCTTAAAGGCCTGTTAGCGTGACCACATATCCCAAGAGACAGCTGCTTGAGGCCGATCACGCACAGCCCTCAGCTAAAATCCTCAAGGCCGAATGAAAATAAGGAGGCCGAAAGAAAATAAGGAGGCCGAAAAACTCATTACATTGGGAAACAGAGGCAGGCATTAGGAGAATGATGAGCAGTTGAACAAAACTAAGAAGGAAGGCTCAAGATAGGGTAGGTTGGAGAATGCTGGTCAGTGGCCTATGTTACACTGAGGGTAACGGACTTAAGTAACAGTGCATGATTACTTTGCTTATTACTTGTTAAGCTTATTTTTGTCTGACTATAAATACTTAGTCATATCTGATCACATTGAGTTGCTTCATTCACGTTCTCCACTTTGCTTTTACGCTTTATATTCTCAGTGCATGAACGATTACATAAAATGCACTCACTGAACTAAATCTCGATTTGATTTTCTATAACTACCGTCCCACGAACCGTGTTGACCTATGCATGAAAACTGAAAATTTTATAGGAAATTGGTTTCACAGCATATCAAGTCGTTCGTCTAAAATAGAATCAGATTGTAGTCCCCAATTACCTCTCTGTGTGACTATAGTATGGCAACTTGAACTGATGTACGTACGAAGTTCTACGTTGTTGCAAAACCAACGACTGACCACTAAAATCTTCGGTATGTAGCCACCTCATACCTGACACGATTAAACTCCGCTGGTCACGGTTTCTCACTAAAACCCTGTGATTCCCCTCGCGAAGCTAGTCACTATTAATTACATAGTCATTGTCGATTCAGGATTCATGGTCCTGAGTTTGATTCCTGCCCAAAGGGTAGTGTGTACACTTACTGATGATGTTTCTCATTCATATTGTTAATTTTTCTATTTCGACTGTTACTGATCATTCTCTTATCATTTTACTTTTTCACAAAACACATCAACGATACAAACACTACACTATACAGTTATTATTCATCAACTTTTATTATTATTATTTCACTCAAGTATCAATCATGCCAATAATAAACAGATTGATTTAGATAATTTACACTTATTAGATGATTTGTTCATGCCTACAACACAATCCGATTTATCAGCAATTGATAAACACGATCAACAATTATTCATAGTCATTCTACTTATCGCACGTCAATTATGCTCAGAAGATTATCGATTAACTGGGATAAATTATAAACAATGGTGGTTAGAAACATTTTGTACACCGTTTTCATCATCAACATCTGCATCGGCAATACGTAGCAATGATCATCATCATCTTTCTTCTGCATCTCTTGCACAAAATATCATATCATCACGTTGTGCTGTGGTGTATTTTTGTAATTTACTCATTGATTTGTTGCCTTTTGAAAGAAATGTGAAATTTTTAAAAATTCAACTGAATTGGTTTAGTCTAATGAAAAAATCAAGCAGTAATCGAATAAAAATGCATATCAATGAAATTCATATTAAAGCTACTGTAGACGAAATACTTGAAATGGATTTAGACTATACAAACAATATCATCCATGATGACAATGATAACAAGAATAATAATCATGACAATCTTGAGATGTATATCGAATCTTGTATCAGTCGATGGAATGATTATTGTGAAATTGCACAAGGACGATTAGCTGAATTAAGATTAAGTTTGAATAATTTTGTAATGGTTAGCCAATGCTCTTCTCTTTTTGAATTTGCTTTCATTACATGATCAGTCATTTCTATACGGGCGATGGTCTGGAACCATCTTGATAACATCTCTATCAGTCACCGAAAGAGATTAAAGCACAGCTATGAATATATATCAGAAACAACAACGAAGACAGTTAAGCGACCATGTAAGTGATCCTCATCAGGAAGTAGCTTGGCATGATATCCAAAAAGCTGTGGAAACAACAGTGGTATCTGCTAGTTAGGTAAACCATTATGTTAGGATGAAGCTGTGTATCACAGTAGCATCTACCGAACTGATGGATGCTCAAAAACTCATCCATTACCAGTAATACTTCTATCTGCACCACTATGGGATTTGATTTGACAATCGCATCTCTGTGCTAATGTGTTATGGCAACCTGAACTGATTTATTTACGTACGAAGTTCTACGTTGTAACTGACTGATACAGGCAATGGTCAAAGATGGCTTACAAACTAACTAACTGGCTTCTTGTAATTTGTGGTGGTGGTGTTTGGTTCTCTGAGCTGGGTATTTTGGTTGTGGAGCTTTCATTGTTCTTCTGAACGACATCATCAGCACAAACTTCAGATAGAAGTGAAGCATTCGAATTTCTCCACGTTTGACCCGTAGCTTGTTCTGCTAACCTCAATCTTGATTGGTTGCTGTTGACCTTAAACCTGTCGTTGTTTGCATCTTTGTTTTGATTGTATCCCCCTTTTGATCTGTTTGTTGATCCTATGTCACCTATGATTTTTCTGATTGATTGATAAATTGGGTCAATGTCGATGTGTTTCTTGATTACTGATTGACCTGAGTGCCAAGCTTCTAAAAATTCCCTAGTGTTCTTTGTCCTCCCCCTACCCCGTATTTCCACATTGTTCCAATCGAATGTGTGTCCATAATTGTCGGTGTGTATTGATATAAGCGTAGCGTTGTCGTGGCGTTTGACTGCTAATTTGTGTTCACGTAAACAAGGCTGAAGCGGCCGTCCACTTTGTCCTATGTAGCGTTTTTCACAGTCTGAGCAATTTATTTTGTAGATGATATTTGGTTTTTTTTCCTTTGTCATTTTGTCCTTTGGTCTACATAGGATTGATTGAAGTGATTCTGTTGGTTTGTGTGCCACACCTATTCAAAATGGTTTCAGTAGTCGTGCTGTGTGCTCCGATATGTCTTTTATGTATGGTGGGATGATCCGTTTATTGGTTCCTGTGCTTCATTTCGCTTCTGTTGATGTTTTTTGATGAAGTTGCGTGGATAGTCACAAGGTGTTTTTCCTCGTTTTTTAGCGCTTCGTATGTGCTGCAGTGTGTCTTCACTCTCTTGAACAAAGTTTGTATGCAGTTGATTTTGTGGGTTCTTGGGTTGTTGCTGTCGTAGTTAAGAATCACATCTGTGTGGGTTGGTTTCCGAAATACTTGAGTTTCCAGTTTTCCTGCGTTAGTTCTGGTGATTAGTACATCCAGGAATGATAGATTGTTGTTTGATTCCTTTTCCATCGTGAATTTAATGTCATCGAAGACGTTGTTGATCTGATTGTAGATGTTCTCCAGCTCGTTCTTTATGATGATGACGAATTCATCGTCTACATAGCGAACCCACATTTTTGGCTTGATCACTGGTAAAATCGACGCTTCTAGTCTCTGCATTACAGATTCCACGATGAGTCCTGATATTGGTGATCCCGTTGGTGTTCCTTTTGTTTGTTTGTAGACCCTGTTGTTGAACTGAAAATACGTTGTTAAGCATAGGTCGATCGATCTATGCTTAACACCGTATCATCCACCTGAGCTACAAATCTTCTTCACCATCTCATAACTAACTGACTTCTTGTAATTTAAGTGTTATTTTGCTAAATCGATAGGACAAAAAGCAAATGTATACCTTGTACTGATGTATAGGCATGCGAAGTTTTTACGTTTTAGCTGACTGACTTTTCCGAAATGCTTGTGTGTATCTACATATTATTTGATCATAGTGACTTATTACAAAAACAGAGAATATATTTTTCATTTCAATTTCTTCTTCCAGGAACACAGTTGTACAAAAAAAGTTATGCTGATAGATAAAAAGGCCTCTGATTACGATAATATTTGTACCACTCCTGGTTGGAGTGATGTTCTAAGTTGGTTAAATGAAATTGCAACACAAAATAGTGTTCGCACTGGTAATGATGACATTGATAAATGTCGTCTACCGTCAGAATGGAATGAAGTAAATCTATTTCGGTAAGTACTTGCAACTGAAGTCTGTTTTCAATCAATTTTCTAATTATGTCCTTTGTTGCATTGTGTAGTATCATTTTTGTATGTTTGTTACGATTGACAGTTTCACCACGTCAATTGATGTGCTTGAACTATTATGAGTTCACCGTAGTCGGTAAACTAGAGTGAGGACCGATTAATCGGCGACATGGCAGGCTACTCTAATCCGAGTTTCCTAAACCCCAAATAAATAGAAGGAGAAGACTTGATATGAAGTAGAAAATGTATTCTACAATCATCCAGAAAATATGAGATCCAGAAGAGAATAAAGGTTCCGGACTAAAGATCCGGATCATAAAATGTTAGACTGATGGCGATGTTAGATCCCCAGAACACGCTTGACAAATATCTTTATTTTGGATTTATTTCATGGACCGATCAGTTGACCTTAAGATCACATTTCCCACCAGGAAAATCCTTGGCTGTGATTGGTTACTGTGTTATTTTAATGTGCTATTTTTGTGACTGTCCTAACGACGTCTCTATATAGTATAAATAAACACAATTTGAGTGCTTGGATTCATTGTATGCTGGCTGGGTGTTTGTAGAACAAGGATCACAGTAGCCTACCTGGACGCTGGTTCATTGTTTTGTTCTCGTTATTTGACTAAGGTAAACTCGTAATAGTTTATGCATACCTAGAGACGAGCGTAACACAGACAATGCATTTTTATACACTTAGGTCGAGTAGGTTACAACATTTGAAGTATGTGACATTGATGGTTAGGACGACTAATAAGACACAATATTCGAAGTGACATTGATAGTTAGTATGACCAATGGGAATTAACCAATACGAACTTACCAATAGAATTAGACTTAGAAAATAATTCTCTTAGGATATTTGATGAATATCCTAACAATGTTGGTCAAACAAAACAGAGGACTCTTGTTTTTAAGCATGTGTGGAGAATGCCATTGCAATCAAACCAACTGCACCATTTAGTTCGACTATAGTTGTCACAATAAAGTGGTGATCTCTTACCTAACGACTATTAAGATATGATCGAGCTATATTGACTGAAAAACTTGTTTCTTTTGGATTCTACCGTACCATTCAGGTCCATTGAAAAGAGATAAGACTGAACACCTCTGCCTAATGTTTGGTAGTGGGATCGCACTGCGGACTACTAATAATTTATTCGTGAGTTAAAGAGTCTAATGTTAACATTTATTGGATGAAGCAAGTTGAAACTACAAAGACGGTAGGAATATCCTTGAAGTTAAAGACACTCTTTATCCTTGAATGGTCAGTTTTGTATTCCACAATATATACAGTAACCATAGTCTATGGTGATGTTTCGTTCTCTGAGCTGTATATTTTGATTGTAAAGCTTTCATTGTTCTTCTGAACAACATTATCATCACAAACGTCAGATAGAGGAAGTAAAAGATTCGAATTTCTTCACGTTTGGCCTGTAGCCTGTTCTACTAACCTCAATCTTGATTGGTTGCTGTTGACCGTAAACCAGTCGTTGTTTGCACCTTTGTTTTGATTGTATCCCCCGTTTGATCTGTTTGTTGATCCTAGGTCACCTATGATTTTGCTGATTGGTTGATAAATTGGGTCAATATTGATGTGCTTGCTGATTGATAGTCTGTTGGTCAACTCGAACAGTAGTATTTGATCAATATTTGACATTTAACAAACATAACAATTATAATGTGACTGATTTTTTTAATTAGACAGAGGTTAATATTTATTCTTAATACTCTTTGTTTTATTTTGTGTGGTTTGGCTGTGGTTGATGATCATTCTAGTCCACGTTGGCTTCGATCTACACTAATTCCAGCTTTACTGAATGCTCCAGAAATTGAACATTTATCAACAGAATTAAAATATGCCCGTGAACAATTATTAAAAGGAATACGTTCCGCCGGTCTATCACACTTATTAAATCAAACCGAAGTGAAACTTTCTAACATGAAGTCAATGAATAGAACAGCGTCAGGAACTAAGAAACGATCAACCTCTTCTTCTTCACACAAATCAAAACAACACAAAGTGTTAAATGAAACAAATTCGAAAATTAAACAAACAAAAATTGACGAGAATACAATTACATAATTATTATGGTAAAAATGATGGTTTTGAGTTAATCAATCAGAATTCAAATAATGCTTCATGTATTTTGATCGATCATTAGGTTCGATGACACTGTCCGTCAATAAAAGCAGCATCATAGAAGAAGTACACAAACCTTTATATAGGCTCTCTCTCTACTCGAACACTACTAGTCTATTTAGAGCTTATGGCGAACTGTCATCCTAATGGATTACTTCAAGTGGTGTCTGTCAGGGATGTCCACTTTCTCCATTCTTGCTTAATTTCGTCGTAGACATGCTTTGTCTTCAACTGACTTTTCAGGACTGGACCTCCTATCAGAAAACTCGCTTGTTGACTTAGAATATGCCGATTGCGTAGTTCTACTTGGTGAAGATGCTGACAAATGCATAGTCTTCTGACTACCATAAGCAACAATGCAAGCATGATCAGGATGTGGTTTTCCCCCTCTCAATGTAAAATGTTGCTTCATGATTGAGTTGCATCGGTACCTAATCTAGTGATAGGGAGTAAACCAGTTGAGCCTGTTGACCGCTTCACTTGTCTGGGGAGACTGATCAGTGCCGATGGCCAGGTGGTTGACGAAATCGCAGCACGAATACAGAAGGCTCAATTAGCTTTTAGCAACTTGCGTCACTTATGGCGTAGGCGAGATATCCGTGTACTAACCAAAGTATGAGTTTACTGTCCAGCACATCGCTCTGCTTTAATTTACTGGTTTGAAAAATGGTCAGTAAGAATAGAGAATATTCGTAAGCTACTATTATTCGATAATCGGTATCTGAGAAGCATTGCTTGTATATCCTAAGATAATCGAGTACTCGATAATGATGATAAGTCCATAGATGAAGTTTTGAAACTCCATCAGTTGATGTGGTTAGGATATGGGTTACGAATGTCCAACAACCGACTGCCTCGTCGTGCTATGTTTTGTGGTGTACGATTCGGTTGAAAGACAGCTGCTATGAGCGGCCAAACCAAAACATGACACAAATGTATGAGTTCACTGACAACTGGATTAAGTCATGTTAGTAAATGTAGACTACCTGGTTAGGGTCCGCCAGGTGATGGTGACCAATGATTAGAGGAGCCGAATGACATGGCTTAAAATCGTTTGCAATGGCGCAGATACATTCATTCTTTGTGTTTTCACAAATATTCCTCTGGGATGTATACATCTTGAATGATATCTTTGATAATTAATCCGATTGATTACCGCTAATCCTTCTTCTACCCCTATTACTATGCTATTTGAATTGACAATTGCGGCTCCGGGTGCTAATTGGGTATGGCGACCCGAACTGATATACGTACATACGAAGTTCTACATTGTCGGTGACTGACTGACCGACTGACAATAACTTTGACTGTTACGACATACCTGTCTTGCTCGTCGATGTACATAACTAACTGTTTTTATTAGTGAATAAGTAGTAATAAAAAGAGTAGAACAAATTAATCAGTTGTATTTTCTCATTAAAAAAAGCACTTTCGATCAATAAATACATATACACACATCATGATCAGATGAATGTACAGTCTATGCAAATTTACAAAACATTATTTCATCAAGCTTGAAATAATCATCAATAATCACCATTCATTTTTCGATTGATTCAAATAAACATGTGCTGGAGGTTGTTTAAATTCAACTAGATTATCATAAATCCACAATCGACGTTGTTCAAGCACCCAACGTTGTAACCATTGAATTGGCCAATAGAATATTATCCATAAACCAATGTAAAAAATGTATGCCCATTTTAATCGATGAATAAATGATGTTTCAAATCTGATTTTTTTGCATGCATTTTGTTATTGTTTGTTTGTAAGAAAAATATGTAGCTGAACTGTTGTGCAAAACATGTTGTGGTACTGTACTCATCCCCTATAAATAAAATACCGTAGTGTAGCTGACAGTGAGGAGAGTTGTTTCCTGTTCGGTCATTCGTTTTATAAGCCTTTAACAGGAAAGTTCTACTCTATAGTTGGATGTTATTTATGAAAATAAGGGGTGGAAATGCTGACATCCAACTTGTTGGATGCGAAAAGTCCACATTGGTTAATAGGGGAAATGCTCTATGTTAACCATTGGCTTAAAATGGCTCTAGAATTTTAAAGGGTTCTGGAACACAGACACACATTTAGACGTCCGACAATAGTTGTCTTCCTGGACCTAAAAGCGGCATTTGACTCAGTGGATCGTGAGGTTCTGTGGCAGTGTCTGTCATTGAAAGGTGTACCAAAGAAGTACATTAACCTTATACAAGCTCTCTACTCGAACACCACTGGTCGGGTGAGAGCTTATGGTGAACTGTCATCGGAATTCTGTACATCAAGTGGTGTTCATCAGGGCTGTCCACTCTCTCCAGTCTTGTCTAACTTTGTCGTAGACATCCTCTTAGAGCTATCATTAAGCTCGTCAGATTTCTCAGGGGTGGACCTGCTACCAGGAAAATCGCTTACTGACCTAGAATATGCCGATGACATAGTTCTATTCGGTGGAGACACTGACAAAATGCAGAATCTTCTGACTACCATAAGCAACAGTGCAAGCATGTGTCGCGGTGCGGTTTTCTCCCTCGAAATGCAAAATGTTGCTTCAAGGCTGGGTTGCATCGGCACCTGAACTAGTGATAGGGAATGAAGTAGTCGAGCGTGTTGATCACTTCACTTATCTGGGGAGTCAATGGCCTGGTGGCTAACGAAATCTCAGCGCGGATACAGAAAGCTCGATTTAATTTTGCCAATTTACGCCGTTAATGGCGTAGGCGAGATATCCGCTTGCTAACCAAAGGACGGGTGTACTGCGCAGTAGTAGGCTCAGTTCTCCTATATGGCTGTGAAACATGGCCGTTAAGAGTAGAAGATATTCGTATGTTACTAATATTCTATCATAGATGACTTAGAAGCATTGCTCGTATATCGTGGTACAACTGAGTAAGCAATGCTATCGTTAGGAAACGAGTACTAGGTAAGGATGGCAGATCAGTAGATGAGTTGGTGAAACTTCATCAGTTGAGATCGTTGGGACATGTGTTACCAATGCCCAACCACCGACTGCCTCGAAGAGCTACGTTTTGTGGTGTAGGAGTAGGTTGGACGAAAGCTAGGGGCGGCCAGACCAAAACATGGCAGAAATCCATGAAATCACTGACTAGTGGTCTCAGTCATGTAGGTAGGTGTATACTACCTGGTTTGTGTCCGCGAAATGTAATTCACCAATGGTTAGAGACCTTGAATGATATGGCTCAAAATCGTTTGTAATGGCGCAGGTGCATCCACTCTTTGAGCTCCCTCAAATCCTAATCTTCTGGATTTGTCAGCACGTCTACCTTTTTCTTTCTAACCTTATCTCACTGAATTATACGTTTGGAATAATATCATCAAACCCTAGTCTTCTTCATTACCATTAATACCTTTACTATCTCTATCACTATGGAATTGGAACTGATAATTGCGTCTCGGTATTAATGTGGTATGGCAACATGAACTGATGTACTTACGTTGCAACTGACTGACTGAAAGGGACAGGTGGAGAACTTAACATGGGAAAAGTAGTTGCGTTGCACGTGCGCATACACATTCAATATGCGAGATGTTAAATGTACCATTGAATATTACGCATGGCTTAGACCAACAATTGTTAGGGAAATGATGTCGTGATACTAGTTTAGGTATACCCAATTGTTTCTAACTCACTCCTAAGACGGTCAAGGTTATTGATTGAGGGATTATTGGGGATATGTGATACAGGTTGCTGAATATTCACAGTTTTATCAACCCATTTTGCATCTCTGCTTGGTAATCTATGTCTCAGTCAATCAGCTACAATGTAGAACTTCGTACGTACGTACGTACATCAATTCAGGTTGCCGTACCACATTAGCATACGGATACTGAATTGTCAATTCAAATGCCATAGTAGTTGAGGTAGTAAATGTATTAGCAGTAATGGAGAATATTAGGGTTCGAAGATATGATTCGAAAAGTATAATTCAGTGAGATAAATTCAGAAAACGAAAGATAAAGTTGATGAAGAATTCCGAAGATTAGAATTTGAGAGAACACAAAGAACGGATGTACTTGCGCCGTCGAAAATGATTTTAAGCCATGTCGTTCAAGGTCTAACCAATAATTACTATCGTCTCGCGGACTCTAACCAGGTAGTCTACACTTACTAACATGGCTCAGTCCACTTTTCAGTGACTTCATGGATTTTTGCCATGCTTGCGTCATTCTGAACCATACCATATTAGGTCACCAACTATAAATTACCGTTAGCTAACAACTAAGAAATCTTCATTACCTGATACAGTTAAGAAGACCATTAGTTAAGAGAACATTATGAGTTGACTCCAATTAGTTGGCTTCTCATTATCTGCTAGACACTGACTGACTGGTAACTAACTAACTGCACAACACATGAATTAAAAATGATGAAAACATGAAGAAAAGGATACAATAATTCTTGTTCTGGAAGATTTATTAACAGTGTAATATGAAATGATTGTGATAGTTGGACGTATTCCTTACTTGTTGATACAAAATGATTTGTTTTTCCAAGATGAATTGTCACTGAAAATGTGTGTGTAAGAAAGAAGAAATACACAAAATAAAAGAGGACCTATCACGTCTGATATTCCGTCCATTGTTTCCTTTGCTGTAGAAACCAAGAAGTCATACATTAAGGATGACAGCTATAAGATCCAAAATTGCGAACCGGCTTTAAATAAGGTGACTGCTTTGCGACCTTGTTTATTCCTACTCTGACCAGTTATACAATACCGACTGTTTGCTTTAAATAAGTACAAGTTTGGTCCCCTAAATACATACTCAGTCACATGCCTTGTGATTGGAAGTAGTTTTCGTTATCTAGAGCTATCACTTAGAGAATTTGTTGTGCACTTCTGTCAAGATTATTTCACCTCGAAACTTCCATTCTCCATGTGGATAAAAGATTTAAAGCATCGACAAATTACAGACTGCCCCTCATCACTTATCTGTAACTACAATGCTTACGCTTCATTCACTTACCATGTAGTTCTCCTTTTCAACTGGATCCATCCCATGCAATTTAATCGATTGTGTCTGTTTGATAGTTAATTCACTTTGAATGAGTAAATCAGTCATTGGTGTTTGGGAAAGGAATTCACTCCATATTAATCCAGCCACGTTCATTGAGAATTTTCATCGTTTTGCTAAAAAAAAGTTTTTTTTAAACAAGGAATAAATGAAACAATTTTCAAATAATATAATAATATACCATGATTGACATTAAGTTACGTGTGAAAATCTGTTGAAGTGTTCTTTCTCATCAATCCCATCTCAAAAACTTTCCGAAATATATCGCTAAAATACATGAATAGTAGCGTGTTTCCATAGATGTGTAGTGTGCCGATAACTGCGTGTTCTTATAGCTCCGTTTATAAATCAGAAGGTGAACTCATATTGATGAATACGTTTATTCGAGGCACACCACAAATCGAATTGGAGAAGCGAATAGGAGAAGGCTAGTGAGCCAACTCTTTGGATTACAATGCAAGCGAATGAACGAAGCGACGTGGAGAAGGCTAGTGAGCCAACTCCAAGAGATAGAGTATGACTAAGAATATATAGTCCGATAAAAATAAGACAGACATATGACAAGCGAAATAGGTATGCACACACATGAATAAAAGCGACGAATGATTGACAAGGTCAAATGCAAGCGATACAAATCATGTGAGTTCATGGGAATATTACGAGATTAACATTAAAGCGAAAAGGATGAGTAAGTGCGTAAG
Source organism: Schistosoma turkestanicum (assembly GCA_944470395.2). Lineage (NCBI taxonomy): Eukaryota > Metazoa > Platyhelminthes > Trematoda > Strigeidida > Schistosomatidae > Schistosoma > Schistosoma turkestanicum. The sequence goes on from CALYCR020003421.1 coordinate 26,998, forward strand.
CGTAAGCAATGCTCAGTCGTACAAGCTCATACAAAGCAGATAATAAAAAATAACAATGGTACATATGAGTTGTTGCTATACAAATGGCTTGGTTAAATAAATTAATCGAAAGGGCTTAACCAAGTTAGATGTGAGAGAACTGAAATATATGTGGAGGCACTAC
>CALYCR020003422.1:0-12224 GCA_944470395.2 Schistosoma turkestanicum
TTAAGTATTGCTGAGTATCCTTCCCACTGTTCTTCATCAAAGACAATTAAACTTTACGGTAAGCTTTCCTCGGACACTGAGACATCGAAGAATAAATAATGAATGAATTTACCCAGCATTCTCGTTTCCAGATTTAATGCGTCTTTGGAGCTATGAGTGTTACGTCCAGTTTTTTGCCCGTTGATCCTACGAAGCACGGTTGTCGAACTATTTGTAATTCACGATCCCAAATGTTTAAACCAAGAACGAAACTCCAAAGTAGATACCAAAGTTTATTCCAAATCACAAATTCGACCAAAATACTTTATTACAAATAGACGACCAATGTCGTTCTAACAACAATAATTATAATAATTACAATTACCTTCTATTTTATTGGCTCTTGGAGCAAAAAACTGCAAACGAACAACCAAGAGAAACGGGAGTCCAAAATGTCCGCAAATAATAATTCAAACAAGTTCACAAGTTAAGTAAAACAAATGTACCCAAAAACAGTGAAATTAATGATATTTATACATGAAGGTTTTGATCAGCAAAATGTCTTCGTTTTTCCCGTAACAACGAGGGTGCCATTTCTTTTCCTTACCCTGATCCACAGCTCCGTAATGTTAGTAGATACTGTGGGTATTTATGGTTCCACCGGTGTATCAGCTCAGATTTCAGCTACATTTTTTCATGTTTGACCAATATTTTGTTGGGCAAGTTAGGTTTGTCAACGTGGATCGAGAAGTTTGTTTTTGATCGTGTCGTTTGCTTCGCTGTTGTTAATTTTTCTGGCCTCTTGATTTTAGAACAGAGACAAAAATAGAGAATTTTCGGGCAGGGGTGACTAGGCATGAACCCGTTGTATTGTCTCAGAATTCATACCTAAGCTGTTAAACTGTTAGGACTCTTACATCACACAGCTTTGAACTCAGATATTTCTGGTCCAATAATACAGAAGCATAGTTCCGCTATACAAACTCTAATTTCCAAGAGCACGGCGCAATGGACCCTTATACAGTTATTCAAAGTTTTGAATCCATTTTTGCGCGAGATCAGCAAGTACATTACATCTAGTATGTTCATTAGCGATGTTTCTGAACCTTATGACACTTATAAATATAATCCCTTCACCAACTGACGAGGATTAGAGTAGTTATTCCCTAATATTGAGATGAAACGCTAATTAGCAACAGAAATGTCACTACATAAGAGGTAGGCCAATGGTTAACTAACGAAGGGTTCTTTAAACAATTTTTCCATCCAGATATCGCTTCATTACCTTAACGTTGGTTTATGCAAACCCGAGTACAAATAACCTCCGATCGCAATCTGCTTTTATAAATTCAAGAACGTTCAAGAACCATCCTGTACGTCACAAATGTCTGTTCAAAAATCCGTTTGGCTAATCCGTATAATTAGATTAGTACGGCTGTTGAGGTTATTCTAAAAATGGCTGTCATCATTTTCTAATAACTCTACGAATTTTGGCTTATGACTATGAGCTTAAAAACCTCTGCTTAAACGTTTCAAATAATTATTGATCAAGTATTCAGTAGTCTTGATTTTATGCATATTATGTTGATGACTGCTAAATCGGAGATCCCGACAGAAATTCTCATTTACAGCGTTTGGACCATCTTTACCATGGACTTCAAAAACACGACATGACTGAAGACTTTTAAAAATATCACAGAGAAACCAATTCTCTCGATTATATCAAGCATAGCATTGACGCTCAAGGCATAAGACCTCTGAAATATAAGCTTTTAATTACAGTCCAACTCAACTTTTGCAATTCCAAAGAGACCATTAACAGATCAGAATTTCGAAGATGTGAAAATCACTTCAAAAGTCAATGAGACCAAAGGATGTTCTTATATGATAACATTATCTTAGATTCAGCTATTGTGGCACACCTCAGCCCAACCGATGCTGCTACCTTGACATGTGGTGGTCGGGCTTGACTATTGTGATGGCCCGACCGAGCTAAACTGGCTCGAACCTATGTTCCTGAAGGTTCTACCATGCCAGCCAGGTCGATTGTAGAACGATCAGACGAAAAGCAGGTACTCAAGGTGTGAGGGCGAAGTCGTGCTGCTGACTGAATGTGGAGGGGTGTGACAGCAGTTAGGTGTTTCCCTCGGACAACCAGCATCTGCATTGATGCTGCCTTCTCACAAGGAAGGAAGTGGTTAGAAAAGGCGGACCCTAAACCTGTCACACATCACCCTACCTCACGGATTTCCGTCTCCTTGGGTAAGGGTATCCACTAAGTGCTTTGAAGAGCGGAGCTCATACTCAAAAAACCTTTCATCAGAAGTCCGTTGGTGACCGGCCCCAAGCAGTTGTCTGTGGGGCTCTGAGGTCACTCACCCAGGTCTCTAAGACCAACACTAATCTATCTTCCTTTTCGGGTTTCTCAGGAAGCAACCTTCCATGGTGTGGGCAGCCGGTTAGTGACAACCGCCCTCATACCCGCAACAGCACACGAGACCAAACTGGTCAAAATCAAATCCTTCCTACACCTCCTAATACCTCTCTTATGACTGGTTTGCATCGGCACCTGAACTAGTGATAGGGAGTGAAGTAGTCAAGCGGGTTGATCGCTTTACTTATCTCGGGAGTCTCATCAGCGCTGATAGCCTGATGACTGACGAAATCTCAGCTCGGATACAGAAAGCTCGATTGGCTTTTGCCAATTTACGCCGTTTATGGCGTAGGCGAGATATCCGTTCGCTAACCGAAGGACGGGTGTACTGCGCAGCATTTCGCTCCGTCCAACGGTACGGATTCAAGACGTGGCCGTTAAGAGTAGAGGACTTTCGTAGGTTACTGGTTTTCGATCATCGATGTCTCCGAAGCATCGCTCGTGTATCCTGGGACAACCGCATAAGCAATGCTGTCGTTAGGAAACGAGTTCTAGGTTAGGATGGCAGATCAATAGACGAAGTAGTGAAACTTCATCAGTTGCCTCGATGAGCTATGTTTTGTGGTGTAGGAATAGGTTGGAAGAAATCTAGGGGCGGCCAGATCAAAACATGGCACAAATCCATGAAGTCAGTGACAAGTGGACTGAGTCCTGTTGGTAGGTGTCGACTACCTTGTTGGGAGACGAAAGTCACCATTGGTTAAATAATTTGAACGACATGGCTCTAAATCGTTTGCAATGGCGCTGGTGCATCCATTCTTTGAGCTCTCTCAAATCCTCATCTTCTGGAATTGTCAACACCTCTACCTTTGTCTTTCTAACCTTATCTCAATGAATTATACTTCATGACTGATATCTTCAAACCCTCTACTATGTTTATCACTATGGGATTTGATTTGACATTTGCGTCTTTGTGCTAATGTGGTATGGCAACATGAACTTATGTTTATGCGTACGATGTCCTACGTTGCAATTGACTGACTGACTGACTGACTGCACACCTCAGCACTAAAACACCTAAATAGAGGTATCAGATGCAGTAATCGGATGAGTCCGGCAGCCTTTAGTATTCTTTTCGAGACGATTGCAGAACTACAAATATAAGTAAAGTACTTTTAACAGGGATTTCCTACCTATGTTTCGTATTGCATGTCACCGTCGGCATTCTGCGGAAGGCCAAGAACTCATTCTTTTCATCAACCCTAAACCTTTAACATTTCATTTAGCCGATTTTCAGAAAATTACTTCCCTCAAGAATGTACGTACTTATATGTTCAGCCCATATGACTTACAGTAGCCTTTAGGCAAACTAGTGATTATTCACACATCTTTTGATCTTGTTAATTATTTGCTTAAAACATTGACTATTTTTATTTGAGCGTGCGTATATTTCGTACATCATTTATCACAAGCCTGACTTATTTCTGTCTGACCAGAAATACTTAGTTATATCACAAAACACTGAGTTAACCAAATCGCGTTCTACACTTGCTTTGGGTAGTTTCGTTTCTCCTCGCTTTCGGCATCATATCCATTTATGTATAGGGAACTCTAGCTGCCCTTCAACTTCTACTACAGACTGTGGGTACCAGTTCGAATCCGGGTTTATCCTTTGTCATAATTGAACTCCTAGGAATCACGCGTGACATGCACAAACTAACGACTCGATAGAGCTATTCCAACGATAGTTAAATGCCCTACTTTTAACTGAGAACATATCATGGTGGGTTGATACTCTTCCACGCTCCTCATACGAAATCCTCAGTACAATGGGTAGACGTTGGTGCACTGCTGCCAGACTCATTTGCGACACATTTTGATTTTAAAATAATATGATAAACACATTGAAAAGGAAAGAAATTATTCGTTGATACAGTCAACAATAGGCGAAACCATGACATAACGAAAAAGTAAAGAAATAATTGAATGGAAACTATACACAGGGGATATGGTAAAAAATTACCAGTTGTAAAGGAAGACTTTCAGTTACTTTTTGATCCGTCAGAAAAGCCTTCGGATAAAGAACAATATATGATAAAAACGTAATATAATTATGAGTAGCGATGTTGAAAATAAACAGTTTCGCCATAAATAACAATCATTAGTATATGAATCATTAACCTAAGTACCGGAAAAGATGTCACTCCAAAATCTGAATGATTCGTCCATATATTGTCATTCCGTCGAAAATGTAAGAGGTAAACCAATGTTTCCGGCTTTAACTTCACACATGTATAGTGAGTTGATAGAAATATAATTCTTCGCTGGACTACTAGGTTAAATCCCTATAAATCTAGAAGTCAAAGAAAAGACTGTTCTGGATGAAGAAGTGTATTTATCGTTGGCCTCGTGATTTCGAAATAATATCAAGACTAGAATACAGGAGTGGCTAACAACCACCGAGGAGAGAAGCGGAATGAGAATGAAACGCTTCGCGCCTGAGAGTTACTGTTTAGTACGGTTAAACAAAAGGAGTCAGTCAGTCAGTCAGATGCAACGTAGAACTTCGTACGCAAGTACATCAGTTCATGTCGCCGTACTACATTAGCACACAGAGATATAATTGTCAATTCAAATCCAATAGTGGTAGAGGTAGTAAAGGTATTAGAAGTAATCGGAGAGGTTAGGATTACAAGATATCAGTCAAGCAGTATAATTCAGTGAGAAAAGTTTAGAAAGTCAAAACTAGAGGTGTTGAAAAATCCAGAAGATTAGGATTTGAGAGAACACAAAGAATAAATGCATCGGCGCCAATGCGAACGATTTCGAGCCATGTCATTCAAGGTCTCCAACCATCGATTATTATCATCTCGCGGACCCCAACCAGCTAGTCGACAACTACCGACATCACTCAGTCCACTTGGCAATGACTTCATGGATTAAACAAAAGGAGTACAATATAACAATTATTGTCAAAATAATGAATGTTTGTCTCTCAGCAATTGTGTTATCTTCTCAACATTATACCACAACACAGGTATCTATTCTAAAAAGAGGAATTAGTTGACCTATTGAAAAGACAATCTGAACATATTAGACTTGCTTTCATGATGTTGTAGTGATTTACTTTTACGAAGAAAACACAATTTCTGAAATATAAACATTTACTATTGTACTTATTTCTGACAATAATTGTTATATTGTACACCTTTTTTTTATCTGTACAAAAGACTATCTCCTGCGCGCCAAGCCTGTTATTTCTATTCTCTTCCTTTGCGCGTCTTCTACCTGGACGTTAGCCGTTTGTAAGCCCTCTGGCCCCGCGTCAAGACTGGAAAGTAATTGGTTTTTAATGGTATTCATAGCGGATTACGACTAGAACCCACTGCAACACAAAGAACAATTCTCTTAGAATTTCGGCACTCAAGTCAATCTGAATTCAACAAACAAATCAACATCGGCCTAATTCATCAACCAGTCAGAAAATCATAGGCAAACATAGGATCAAGAAACAGATCGAATGAGGATACAAGCAAAATTAAGATGTGGGTAAGGGCAGTTTTCAGGTCAATAATAACTAATCATGATTGATGTTAATAGAACAAGCTACGGGTCATACGTGAAAAAATCCGAATACTTCACTTCCATCAAAAGTTTGTGCTGATGATATTGTTCAGAAGAAGAATAATGAAAGCTCCACAACCAAAACATCCAGCTTAGAAAACGAAACTCCACCATAATCATCCACCTGAGCTACAGATTTTCTCCATCATCTCAAAGTACTTTCTGGTTAGACATGAACTGCTACAATATCTACCATTTACTACAAAACGTTTATAGGGTGTCAAGTCGATTTTGACTAAGATCACTACTACAGACCAATTACATGCCAGTCACAGAGAAAGTAAGTTGATCCATACAAGAGAATATATTTACTGGCGATTCCATGGTATCAAAAGAATACCGAAATCATGTCAGAAAAGAGGGGCGAAACTACAGAGAGTGGTGGAACCAAAATGGCAACAATACAAACAGAAATTTGGCGCGTACAGAATGTAATCAATAAATAGGAACAGTAAAACACTCACTGGTACAATTGGTTATAACAATAAATCTTTCAATCACACCAAACACGTTCTCTTCATAAAAGTAGATTACGACATGTCACATCTTGCCAATCATTCAAAATACATTTTACCACGTTATCGTACTGTTCACTTGTCCTTCAATTTCAGTGATACAACAGTTTTAAAATAGAACCTTAAATCGCTACCTTATAGATCATTATCTGTGTATCATAAGCGAAATTGAGTATAACAATTTGATGATCAGATTACAGAGTTGAGACGAAGTGAATAGTTGGTAGATCTTAGTCAAACAGACAACACTTTACTGTTGAATACAGAATAACTGTAGAAAAAATATGATACATGATAAATTAATTGTGAGGGCTTGTTCCATTTTAATTCAAATGACAGATTACTGTTTGCTGGTTGGAACCACCCTTTTTTGACGGGTTTAACTGATTACTATGTGTGTCAGATATATATAAATATATACTCTGGACAAGCCCATAAATTTTACTAAAACGCCCTATTGGACTTGTTCTTCAAAACACAGATTGTCTGCAACATAGACAGTTTGATCATAAAAACTTATCTGAAATTATGTGATTATTACATTTTTAAGAAGCTTTTGATGTAAATTTTATTAGCTTATTTATCATTCATTGGGCGTTTACTCAGTTTTCACGATGATAATGATTAAGTTGTTTTAAAAAAAAATAAAATACTGTGGTGCGAGCTACTTTCAAGTAGTATATGATGTGAGTGTCAACGTAGTGTCTGGCAGCAGAAGATGAGGGAAGATCAAGAAAGGAAGAGTTAGTAGAACACAATGGAATTTGTATGAAACGCATGAATAGTGACAATGGATTGATTTTTTGCAACAGGAACAGTCCAGTTCGATAAAGTGGACTGATATTTTGAAAATTAACGATTTACGATATGGTTTTCGTATTTTACTGAGTAACTCTGTAATTTTCGTGTTCTCATTCACTACAGTATTAGCCGTGTTGAGACAACGTAGAAATTGGAACGAACTTATGTTGGTATTGTAATGAAGAAGAATTTCTAATTAATGAGAGATTTTAAACATTCCTTTTACCAATCCATATACTGTATGGATTTATTTGATTGATACTTTAGTGCTGCTTGATAATAACTAACATGACATCTATGTAACTTTCCATTACTTGAAAAACTGGAACAAACAAACACCGTCTGATGGATGCCATTCACACGTAGCGGGGCACCGTATGGGTTTTGATACAGTTGACAAGCGAAGATAGTTTAGTCAGGAGGTAAAAAGCATGGCCTGCTTAGACTACTTTGGAAATCAAAAGGGAACCTAGAGAAAACAGTCTAAAAACAACTTCATTTGCAGATCACAGAAGATGCAAATGCATGCCTGTAGACTAGGCGTACATACAACACATATACATTCTGTAATTTTGCTTAATAAACATCCTAGTACTAATACTTCTACTTACACTGGTACAAATTGCATGCCTGAAACTAGTATTCCGTTTAAAAATTGAATGAGTGAACTTTCATAAACTTACATTCAAATAAATGTACTTCTCCGCAACGTTAGTATACACTCTCTATCATTATTTGGTTGTGTGTGTGTGTTTAGTGATGAGGGATACCAGATTGTCTATGATCATGACCACTAAATGTTCCATACTATCCCATCACATATACCAAAATAAATCCATGTTGGAATATTTTATTGAAGGAGAAATTAGTGGGCATTATATAGGGAAAAATGGTAGCAACGCGAAAAGAACATTGCGCGCAAGAAGTGGAAGAAGTGTTTTCGGTACAGTTAAACAAAACGAGTACAATAATGAATCGATCAATGTTAGACCACCATTAGAAACCTGGAAGCACTGGACGGCCGTTTCGTCCTGGTATGGGACTCATCAGCAGTGAAGTTCAAACCTGTTCGGATGTATACAGGGTATGAGGTTGCGCAACTCCGTGAATTTGATCAAGTTAGACATTTACACTGTCAGATACCGACTCAGTGGTCTAACGGTTAGGACGTTCGTGCACATTACCGAAGGTCTTGGGTTCGAATCCTGTGGGGTGCAGGAGTCGTGGATGCGCACTGCCTCTGATGAGTCCCATACCAGGACGAAACGGCCTTCCAGTGCTTCCAGGTTTCTAATGGTGGTCTAACATTGATCGATTCATGGTTACAAATAAAACTTAACAATCTTCACAACAACCCCGCAATGCGAGTACAATAATGTTTATTTTCCACAAATCCTATTTTCTTCGTACAAGCGTTCCACTACATGTGTATGCCAATTTTGACTTAATTACTAAAAGCTAAAATTAATTTTCTGGTTCGCGTTTTATTAGCATGTTAGTTCCCTTCGGACAATTTTCAATACAAATGTCAAGACAATTCTACCCTGTGTTGTAGAAACGTAGAGAACTACGAAAGTTATCATCCAAAAAACACAAGTGTTTATTAACAGTTGTCTATGTCAGTACACATAGTAGGTAAGAATACAAGTACTGCCAGTACACCTATATGTAGTGACGCAATCTGTGTCACAGTGATTAATGATTGAAATTGTCTTTATTGGTTTGACATTTTCATATATATAAAAATTCATGTATGCTAGAGGGAATAAAGCCTGATGACGATCTAATCGAAAACAACCATATTGTTCGCTTACATATGTTGTTCTAAAGTACGTCGTAAAAGATAACTTTTTGAATTTGTGTAAAACTCTGAATTGATAAAAATTTAAGTGATTTGTTTCAGTGAGTCTCTTTTTTAACAATAGTTAACAAAAAGGTAATCTCTGTGAATTTCCAGCCACTAGGGGCCTGTTTTGCAAAATGGTTATACAAGCTGATAATCAGTTCGACTTTAAATTATTTACGTTTACATTTTTAGGTGGATATATGTATTAAGGGGTGTTGGAAGGATTTGATTTTGACCAATTTGGTCTCGTGTACTGTTACAGGTATGAGCGAACTTGAATATATGTGGAGGCAGTACATGTTTATGGGTATGAGGGCGGTTGTTACGTTCCGGCTGCCCACACCGTGGAAGGTTGTTTCTTTAGGAACCTGAAAATGAAGGTAGATTAGTGTCGGTATTGGAGACCTGGGTGCGTGATCGCAGAGTCCAAGGGACAACTGCTTCAGGCCAGTCACGCACGGCATTTTTATGAAGGGTTTTTGAGTATTATCTCCGCTCTTGAAAGCCCTTATTGGGCACCTTTATCGACGGAGACGGAAATCCGTGAGGTAGGGTGAGGTGTGACATTTTTACGGTCGACATTTTCCAACCGTTCCTTCCTTGTGAGAATTCAGCATCGCTGCAGATGCTGGTTGTCCGACGGAAACACCTTAGACGTTGAGTAGTTGCTGCTTTTAGTCTCATCGTTCTCCAATTGACCTGCCTGGCATGGTAGAACCTTCAGGAACATAAATTCCAGCCAATATAGCTCGGCTGAGTCATGACGATAGTCAAGCCCGACCACCACATGTCAAGTTAGCAGCTTCGTTCGGGAGGTGGATATATGTAGTGTGTTAGTTGAGAGCTATCAAGTTTTATGTATGTATATATTTTGTGAAAATCTATTTATTATGGGCATAGTCACAGGAACTTACTTTAACAATTTTTGAAAAAAAATTATGTTGTGATTTACTTCATTCTGAAGGACAAAATATTTCGTGTTCATTGGGAGACAGAGAAAATAACACACTGGGAACGAAATAATGAATTAAACATACCCAAAAAATGATCTTAAGCAGATGTTATCTCTAGTTTCTTCCATAGTTAATGACAAAACTGTGAAAATCTTTTATCAAACAGAAATGCAGCATATAAACTGTGTTTTTACACGTATACAGTTGATATTGTTGTTGGGAAACAATGTGTTTAATGAAAGAGAAAACTAATTATAATCCTTGGGAAAACTAAGCTATTTTTGTATGAGATGACAATTCAATTTGTATGTTATTGTGAAGGTGCTTTGTGATAAAAATGAATAAGAAAATTCTCATACTTATTCACAGTTGTCTCCAGTGTTTAAGCTTTATTTTTCTTTCACAGCTAATCAAATAAGTTTCGTTCAAATCTAGGAATTTCTATCATCTTGACTGTCCAAAAAAATAACAGTTAGTCAGTGTAATGTTGAGTGATTCATCAATGGTTATTACAGTCGGCCTATTTATTGACTGACAAGTAATATATATATAGAAAATGTACTTCAAGGTCATTCAAAAAGTATAATTTCATTTTGTAAACAATTCGGACTATGTTTAAACTATCGTCAACAACAAATATTCTTCACGTCGAATGTGTGAATTAGTACGATATATGGTGCAAAATAGATAGTTATTAGTGTGTACAGTTTAAGGGATGATCATATAAGATACTTTTCGGTGTAGATTACTCACAATGAAGCTTGCAAGTAGTATGCAGTGGAGTGTTACCTTTAAGTTAGTGAATGTATGACGAGATTAGAGTGTTTTTTGAAGAACAGAAGATCATAAGGAAGAACTCAGCCAAGAATACGTTAGTTTTGTTAATGGATATTTGTGACAAACGTAAACACATATTTTCTACTAAACTATTTTACTTTACTAAGTACAGTGTTGTAACTTAATGTATAAGTACAAGAATTCAAGAGAAAGTCAAAAGTATTCGTTTTTTCACTCAGGTTTTATGAGTTATGATTTGTAAAGCTTTAACGATAGCTGTTAGTCAATTTGTATTAAAATTTAGTCTCCCTTTCTCGCTTCCTAGTCAATAGAAATCAAAGGGTAACTAAAATCTTCACGTGCAAGACCAGATGTCCTGGGTTCGAATCCTTCGAGCATCGGAATTCATGGATATTGTTAGGATATTCATCCAATATCCTAAGAGAATTATTGGTCAATTCCTATTGGTTAATTCCTACTGATCAATTTTATGATCGTCCTAGATATCAATGTCACTTCAAATGTTGTTTCTTATTGGTCATCTTAACTGTCGATGTCACAGACTTCGATGATGTTTCTCATTCAACCTAAATGTATAAATAAGTATTACCTGTAACGTTTTATTACCAGGACCAGGACCCGGTCCTGGATCCCTAGTCCGGGATCCTGATTCTCTTCTGTGGTCGGAGCTCGTACTTTCTGAATGCTTGTAGAATACAGGTTCTAATTCATATCAAGTCTTCGTCATGGCTTCATGATTGGTTGCTGTGTCATTTTAGTGTTCTATTTTCGTAACTGTCCCAAAGACGTTTCTATGTATAAATCAACTAGAGTTGTGTGCTTGATTGTATTGTGTGATTGCCGGGTGTTTGTAGAATATACTTTTGTGCGCTATACTAAGATTTCTCTTTAGCCGTTTCGGATCAAGGTAGCCTACGTGGACGCTGGTAAAAGTCTCATTCGCGTTTATCTACTAAGGTGAACCCGTAATAGCTTCAAGCGTACACCTGGTGACGAACATAACAAACTTGTATATTTTTAATCAGAAAAACACAACAATATTGTTTTCTACTCGATTTCCACCCTAACATTGTTATTAGTATTCTAAATTGACAATAATATTTCCTAAATCAATTGAATTATTATTCCCATAGTTATAAATTATGATTCATCTTAAGATAGTTTATTATGGGATAAAATATTTTATTTCACATGGAATTAGGTTAGTTGAGGGGATAAATCAAAGACAGTAAATGAATTAACAGATTTAAGATAAGAGTGGAAGCTGGGACATCAGTTTATTCCATGTAAAATTTTAAAATTGAACACACTACTAACTTAATGTTGATATTTCA
>CALYCR020003424.1:0-13059 GCA_944470395.2 Schistosoma turkestanicum
GACGTCGCGTGATGAAAGCCGAGTTCCCTCGGAAGTCACGGGGCTGATGCCTCTTCTGACAACCAGAGCAACCATTTTTTTAGGTACATGGAACGTTCGTACATTGTGGGAGACTGGAAGATTATTTCAAGTTGCGGCAGAAATGAAAAGATACAACCTCGAGGTGCTCGAGATCAGTGAAGCACATTGGACAAAGGTAGGACAACTGAGACTAGCTTCAGGGGAACTGCTGTTATACTCCGGTCATGAAGAGGAAAACGCTTCACATACACAAGGAGTTGCACTGATGCTGTCCAAACATGCACAAAAGGCACTGATAGGATGGGAATCTCATGGACCCAGGATCATTAAAGCATCCTTCAAAACAAAGAAACAAGACATTACAATGAACGTCATCCAATGTTATGCACCTACCAATGACTACAATGACGACGTTAAAGATCAATTCTACGAAAGGCTGCAGTCAGTCGTCGATAAATGTCCACCAAAGGATTTGACGATTCTTATGGGAGACCTGAATGCCAAGGTTGGAATGGACAACACTGGATATGAAGACATCATGGGACGACATGGACTGGTAGAAAGGAACGAAAACGGTGAGAGATTTGCAAACCTATGTGCCTTCAACAAACTGGTCATCGGTGGCACAATATTCCCGCACAAACGCATTCACAAAGCCACATGGATTTCACCGGACCACACTACTCAAAACCAAATCGACCATATCTGTATCAACAAAAAGTTCAGAAGGACTATGGAGGATGTGAGAACCAAGAGAGGAGCTGATATAGCTTCAGATCACCACTTGCTGATCGCCAAAATGAGATTGAAGCTAAAGAAGCACTGGACAGCGGGGCAGACAACATCACAGAAGTTTAATACGGCCTTTCTTCGGGATACCGTAAAACTCAACGAATTCAAGATAGCCCTCACCAATAGGTTCCAGGCCTTTCAGGATCTACTCAATGGAGAGGACACAACATTGGAGAACAATTGGAAAGGGATTAAGGAGGCAATCACTTCAACATGTCAGGATGTCCTTGGTCGCAAGAAGCAGCATCACAAGGAATGGATCTCTGTTGGTACTCTTGAAAAAATTCAAGAAAGGAGGAACAAGAAGGCAGCTATCAATGTCTGCCGAACAAGAGCAGAGAAAGTTAAGGCGCAAGACGAGTATACAGAAGCAAACACGGAAGTGAAGAAGAGCATCAGAGCTGACAAACGAAAATATGTGGATTATCTAGCAATGACGGCGGAAAAGGCTGCAAGAGAAGGAAACTTGAGACAATTGTATGAAACTACAAAGAAGCTCGCCGGGAACTATCGTAAACCAGAACGACCAGTGAAAAGCAAGGAAGGGAAAATAATCAGCAACACTGAACAACAGCGAAATAGGTGGGTAGAGCACTTTAAGGAACTATTGAATCGACCAGCTCCACTGAACCCACCCAACATCGAAGCAGCATCCACGGACCTCCCAATTAATATTGGCGCACCTACGATTGAGGAGATCAGTATGGCCATCAGACAAATCAAGAACGGCAAAGCAGCAGGACCAGACAACATTCCAGCAGAGGCAATGAAAGCAGATGTAGAAGCAACTGCGAAAATATTTCACATCCTCTTCAAGAAGATTTGGGATGAGGAACAAGTACCATCAGATTGGAAAGAAGGATACCTCATCAAAATACCAAAGAAAGGCGATCTCAGCAAGTGTGAAAACTACAGAGGCATCACTCTTCTTTCAATACCAGGCAAAGTCTTCAACAGAGTATTGTTAAACAGAATGAAGGACTTCGTAGACGCCCAACTTCGAGATCAACATGCCGGATTTCGGAAGGATCGATCGTGTACTGACCAAATTGCTACATTACGGATCATTGTGGAACAATCAATTGAATGGAACTCACCACTCTACATCAACTTCATCGACTACGAGAAAGCATTCGATAGCGTGGATAGGAAAACACTGTGGACTCTTCTTCGACACTACGGTGTGCCTGAGAAAATAGTTAACATCATACGGAATTCTTATGATGGATTCAACTGCAAAATCGTACACGGAGGTCAGCTGACAGACTCTTTTGAGGTGAAGACCGGTGTCAGGCAAGGTTGCTTACTCTCACCCTTTCTCTTTCTCCTGCTCATCGACTGGATTATGAAGACGTCAACATCTGGAGGGAAGCACGGTATCAACTGGACAGTTAGGACGCAGCTGGACGATCTGGATTTCGCAGATGACCTGGCTCTTCTATCGCACACTCAACAACAAATGCAAGAGAAGACGACCAGTGTAGCAGCAGCCTCTGCAGCAGTAGGTCTCAACATACATAAAGGAAAAAGCAAAATTCTCCGATGCAACACAACATGCACCAACCGAATCACGCTTGATGGAGATACCTTGGAGGACGTTAACACCTTTACATATCTGGGCAGCATCATCGACGAGAAAGGTGGATCGGACGCAGATGTGAGGGCGCGGATTGGCAAAGCAAGGGCTGCATTTCTACAGTTGAAAAATATCTGGAACTCCAAACAACTTTCAACCAAAACCAAAATCAGGATCTTCAATACAAATGTCAAGACAGTTCTACTGTATGGAGCGGAAACATGGAGAACTACCAAAGTCATCATCCAGAGGATACAAGTGTTTATTAACAGTTGTCTACGTAAAATACTTCGGATTCGTTGGCCAGACACCATCAGCAACAACGAACTGTGGGAGAGAGCAAGTCAGATTCCAATGGAGCAGGAAATCAGGAAGAAGCGGTGGAAATGGATAGGACATACACTACGAAAAGCACCCAACTGCGTCACTAGACAAGCCCTCACATGGAACCCTCAAGGCAAAAGGAAAAGAGGAAGGCCAAGGAACACACTACGCCGAGAAATAGAGAAAGATATGAGAGGAATGAACAAACATTGGACAGAACTGGAGAGGGAAGCCCAGGACAGAGTTGGTTGGAGAAAACTGGTGGGCGGCCTACTGGGACGATCGTATCTGGAGGTTGGAGACTTTGAATGAAATAGATCAAAATAGTTTGTACATGTACATTACGGAAAGCATCCTTGAGAGAGTTACAAAATAGCACACTAAAGAACAAAACTACGCGGTGAGCTTTGAGATTTTCTCAAAAGGGAAACAAGAAGTGCATTTGGCGCGAAAACATGAAATCCAAATTTACAAAAATAAAATGCGAAAATTGAGAGGGTTATTATGCGATTTCCTGGGAATCCAGCATCCCTACCACTTGTCTAGCCTTAATGTGTATTTCTATATTTCTCCAACCATGTTAATCGAATATTCGAAACAAACGTCCAGCTCTTCTACTGATGAATAGTCACTTTTAGTACTCAAATATGTTCAAACTTTAACGAAAAGTTATTTGATAAGACATACCACATAAGTCAAGACTCATTAACTTTTGACTTATTTACTGTAGGGTTTGTCACTAGGTACGCTTGAAGATATTACGAGTTCAACTTAGACGATAAACGCGAACGAGACAATTACCAGCGTCCAGGTGGGCTACCTTGAATCCCAAGCTGAAGTAAAAATGCTTTGTAAGCCTGGAAAGTATATTCTACAAACACCCAGTAATCACAACTCAATCAAGCACACAACTCTCGTTTATTTATACATCATAGAAACGTCCTTGGGATAGTTAAGAAAATCGCACACTAAAATATACAGCAACCAATCACAGCCATGGATTTCCCTGGTGGGAAATCAAATCGCAAGGTCAAATGATCAGTCCATGCTGGCAAATGTGATATCCGAATTTAGGCATTTAACAAGCGAGTTTTGGGGATCTAACATCCCCAACATTTACTGATCATATTGTTGAATATTTGCTGATAAATAGAACAAGTATTTGACAAAATCTGACATTTTTATTCATAAATATCAGTCAATAATGTTGATCAATAATTTAGAATGACATTATTCCCTATTGGTGCTGCTTAGTAATCAACTTCAACTACATCTCATTAACAATATTTGTATTTGTAATACATTCTATAATAAAACAACCACCGAGTACTGCCAGGTTTTCAATGCTGGTCTAGCTAAGATCAATTCGTGATTTCAATTGCGAAATAATACAAGCTCCATTTATCCCATTGATTAACACACTACTTTCTATCAAAATGTTTTCAACAAAATATTAGGCTGATATCACTGACAGCATGAAGAATAGTGCAGACATTTTTTTTCGCATTCAGGAATATCATCCTTATGTGGTGTGTGCTACTTATACTTACTTAC
Organism: Schistosoma turkestanicum; assembly: GCA_944470395.2. Taxonomy (NCBI): domain Eukaryota; kingdom Metazoa; phylum Platyhelminthes; class Trematoda; order Strigeidida; family Schistosomatidae; genus Schistosoma; species Schistosoma turkestanicum. The sequence continues at coordinate 4,268 of CALYCR020003424.1, forward strand.
TTTTACTTTCGCCTGTTACCCCCAATGGAGCATAGGCCGCCCACCAGTTTTCTCCAACCAACTCTGTCCTGGGCTTCCCTCTCCAGTTCTGTCCAATGTTTGTTCACTCCTCTCATATCTTTCTCTATTTCTCGGCGTAGTGTGTTCCTTGGCCTTCCTCTTTTCCTTTTGCCTTGAGGGTTCCATGTGAGGGCTTGTCTAGTGACGCAGTTAGGTGCTTTTCGTAGTGTATGTCCTATCCATTTCCACCGCTTCTTCCTGATTTCCTCCTCCATTGGAATCTGACTTGTTCTCTCCCACAGTACGTTGTTGCTGATGGTGTCTGGCCAACGAATCCGAAGTATTTTGCGTAGACAACTGTTAATAAACACTTGTATCTTCTAGATGATGGCTTTCGTAGTTCTCCATGTTTCCGCTCCATACAGTAGAACTGTCTTGACATTTGTATTGAAGATCCTGATTTTGGTTTTGTTTGAAAGTTGTTTGGAGTTCCAGATATTTTTCAACTGTAGAAATGCAGCCCTTGCTTTGCCAATCCGCGCCCTCACATCTGCGTCCGATCCACCTTTCTCGTCGATGATGCTGCCAACATATGTGAAGGTGTTAACGTCCTCCAAGGTATCTCCATCAAGCGTGATTCGGTTGGTGCATGTTGTGTTGCATCGGAGAATTTTGCTTTTTCCTTTATGTATGTTGAGACCTACTGCTGCAGAGGCTGCTGCTAAACTGGTCGTCTTCTCTTGCATTTGTTGTTGAGTGTGCGATAGAAGAGCCAGGTCATCTGCGAAGTCCAGATCGTCCAGCTGCGTCCTGACTGTCCAGTTGATACCGTGCTTCCCTCCAGATGTTGACGTCTTCATAATCCAGTCGATCACCAGGAGAAAGAGAAAGGGTGAGAGTAAGCAACCTTGCCTGACACCGGTCTTCACCTAAAAAGAGTCTGTCAGCTGACCTCCGTGTACGATTTTGCAGTTGAATCCATCATAAGAATTCCGTATGATGTTGACTATTTTCTCAGGCACACCGTAGTGTCGAAGAAGCCTCCACAGTGTTTTCCTATCCACGCTATCGAATGCTTTCTCGTAGTCGATGAAGTTGATGTAGAGTGGTGAGTTCCATTCAATTGATTGTTCCACAATCATCCGTAATGTAGCAATTCGGTCAGTACACGATCGATCCTTACGAAATCCGGCCTGTTGATCTCGAAGTTGGGCGTCTACGAGGTCCTTCATTCTGTTTAACAATACTCTGTTGAAGACTTTGCCTGGTATTGAAAGAAGAGTGATGCCTCTGTAGTTCTCACACTTGCTGAGATCTCCTTTCTTTGGTATTTTGATGAGGTATCCTTCTTTCCAATCTGATGGTACTTGTTCCTCATCCCAAATCTTCTTGAAGAGGATGTAAAATATTTTCGCAGTTGCTCCTACATCTGCTTTCATTGCCTCTGCTGGAATGTTGTCTGGTCCTGCTGCTTTGCCGCTCTTAATTTGTCTGATGGCCATACTGATCTCCTCAATCGTAGGTGCGCCAATATTAATTGGGAGGTCCGTGGATGCTGCTTCGATGTTGGGTGGGTTCAGTGGAGCTGGTCGATTCAATAGTTCCTTAAAGTGCTCCACCCACCTATTTCGCTGTTCGTCAGTGTTGCTGATTATTTTCCCTTCCTTGTTTTTCACTGGTCGCTCTGGTTTACGATAGTTTCCAGCGAGCTTCTTTGTTGTTACGTACAATTGTCTCAAGTCTCCTTCTCTTGCAGCCTTTTCCGCCGTCATTGCTAGATAATCCACATATTTTCGTTTGTCAGCTCTGATGCTCTTCTTCACTTCCCTGTTTGCTTCTGTATACTCGGCTTGCGCCTTAACTTTCTCTGCTCTTGTTCGGCAGACATTGATAGCTGCCTTCTTGTTCCTCCTTTCTTGAATTTTTTCAAGAGTATCAACAGAGATCCATTCCTTGTGATGGTGCTTCTTGCGACCAAGGACCTCCTGACATGTTGAAGTGATTGCCTCCTTAATCCCTTTCCAATTGTTCTCCAATGTTGCTTCCTCTCCATTGAGTAGATCCTGAAAGGCCTGGAACCTATTGGTGAGGGCTATCCTGAATTCGTTGAGTTTTACGGTATCCCGAAGAAAGGCCGTATTAAACTTCTGTGATGTTGTCTGCCCCGTTGTCCAGTGCTTCTTTAGCTTCAATCTCATTTTGGCGATCAGCAAGTGGTGATCTGAAGCTATATCAGCTCCTCTCTTGGTTCTCACATCCTCCATGGTCCTTCTGAACTTTTTGTTGATACAGATATGGTCAATTTGGTTTTGAGTAGTGTGGTCCGGTGAAATCCATGTGGCTTTGTGAATGCGTTTGTGCGGGAATATTGTGCCACCGATGACCAGTTTGTTGAAGGTTTGCAAATCTCTCACCGTTTTCGTTCCTTTCTCCCAGTACATGTCGTCCCATGATGTCTTCATATCCAGTGTTGTCCATTCCAACCTTGACATTCAGGTCTCCCATAAGAATCGTCAAATCCTTTGGTGAACATTTGTCGACGATTGACTGCAGCCTTTCGTAGAATTGATCTTTAACGTCGTCATTGTAGTCATTGGTAGGTGCATAACATTGGATGACGTTCATTGTAATGTCCTGTTTCTTTGTTTTGAAGGATGCTTTAATGATCCTGGGTCCATGAGATTCCCATCCTATCAGTGCCTTTTGTGCATGTATGGACAGCATCAGTGCAACTCCTTGTGTATGTGAAGCGTTTTCCTCTTCATGACCAGAGTATAACAGCAGTTCCCCTGAAGCAAGTCTCAGTTGTCCTACTTGTGTCCAATGTGTTTCACTGATGCCGAGCACCTCGAGGTTGTATCTTTTCATTTCTGAAGCAACTTGAAATAGTCTTCCAGTCTCCCACAATGTACGAACGTTCCATGTACCTAAAAAAATGGTTGCTCTGGTTGTCAGAAGAGGCATCGGCCCCGTGACTTCCGAGGGAACTCGGCTTTCATCACGCGACGTCCTAATTCTTCTTCCAACTCCCAGGGCAGAGTTAAAATGGTTTGAATTATTTTTTCTGGTTAGCGTTTTTTGGCAAGTTAGATTTCAACGGAATGGGGCCGCCAACCCCATGTCTAACCCTCCTCCTTTATCCGGGCTTGGGACCGGCAGTAGCCCCTAAGGTTCTACTGGCGGAGTTGTGTGCTACTTATACGAACAATATAAGTAGTACAAGAAGGGACGTGAAAGAAGAAGTCTCACGGTCACAAGAGGAAAACGGAAAGCAAATGGAGCAAAAGCAAGAAGTAAATGGAGTACCTACAGGAAGGAAAAGAAGCAACAACAGGAATGGAAGAAGGATGGAGTGTTGGAAGTCACGACTCAAAGATGGTGTGCAACTAGAGTATTCAATGTAATGTTTTCGTCTGTAATTGACTGAGTGTAAATTTGTTAAATACAATCCATCGCGCCTGCCTCAGTCTTCTCACTTGTATACACAAAAGGTTATCATATTCATCAATTCTCAAAGAATTTATTATTATGCTGTATATTTAATCATATCTACATGAAACTTCAAAATTATGTTTGTATGATGAAACATTGAAAACTTAAGAAAAACCGATAATGTTGTAGAAAGCCGATAAAAGTTATATTGATGAACACTTAATCGATTTGAACCATTCAACGAGTGCACTTGTTTATTTAAAGAATGTTTATTGAATTATTTTTCAAATTTACTAGACTTTCCATGCCCAAAACTTTACTTAAGCCTGTTACCCCGAATGGAGCATAGGTCGCCAACCAGTATTCTCCAAGCTATTCATGAAATAAAGCTGTTGGAGACGTTAGATTCCCAGAACTCGCTTGATAAATGCCTAAATTTGGATTTTACGTTCCCGAGCATGGGCTGATCAGTTTACCTTGAGATCGCATTTCCCACCAGGAAAATCCATGGCTGTGATTGGCTGTTTTATATTTTAGTGTGCTATTTTCGTAACTGTCCCAAGGATGTTTCTATGATGTATAAATAAACGAGAGTTGTATGCTTGATTGCGTTGTGATTGCAGGGTGTTTGTAGAATATACTCTCTACACTATATCAAGACTTCTCTTTAGTCATCGAAGCAGGGTAGCCTTTCTGGACTCTGGTTGATTGTCTCATTCTCGTTTATCGACTAAGGTGAACCCGTAATATTTTCAAGCATACCTAGTGACTAACCTAACAAAAGCCTAAAACTTTCAAACAAGCATGAATTATGTTTTATCTTTGTTTTACCTATGATTATAACTTTGTTATGTGTCATCTTTTTCAACGATTTTGCAACTAAACCAAGTTGTTACTCATCATTTTTTCATTTCTGCATAATTCTCTATTTATAGTTAGCTTTAAAAATATCATTTCTATTGATTTTATTCTGTTAATCATCTATGAAAAGACAAAAATAAAAAAACTGATTCACTTACTGCTTGTGGGTTTTGTAAAAATAAAATTAACATGACTATGTGAACAATTATGCAGACTGTCAAAGTAACTTCATACTGAAAAAGAAAAATTTAATAAGAACTTGTCGGATACTGAGAAAAGGAGTATTTTATTGAAATATTGTAGTATAATTTTAACCAAAATAACAACTTTCATTATCAATGTGACTTTTCATTTTTTTCATCATCGTTACGCCTGCACATAAACACGTTATTTTGATGTGCTTGAACTATTACGAGTTTACTTAGTCACAAAAACGAGAGCGAGGATCGAGGATCAGGCGACACGACACGTTACTCAATCCGATTATCCCAACCCCCATATTGAGTAAAAATAAGAAGACTTGATATGAAGTAGAACCTGTATTCTACAAGCATCCAGAAAGTATGAGGTCCGAGTCCAGAAAAGAATCAAGATACCGGATCAGGGATCCGGGACCGGGTCCTGGTCCTGGTCATAAAACGTTACAGATAATGCGTATTAATACATTTTGGTCGAATAGGAAACAGCATCGAAGTTCGAGACATTGACAGTTAAAACGACCAATAGGAAGCAACATTTGAAGTGACATTGATCGTCAGGACGACCAATAAGAAACAACGTTGGGGCAAGTGACATTGATATCTAGGACGACAATAAAATTGGCCAGTAGGAATTAACCAATAGGAATTGACCAATAATTATCTTAGAATATTGGATGAATATCCTGACAATCATGATGCATTTATCTATTGAAACTTGATCATTGTGTTCATACACATAATACACATACTTGATAAGGTGTTGATGAGTAGTTTTCAACAAAATGTACAACGATTAATGTAAAAGTCATTTGATAATTCAAAACCTTTCTGCTCAAAGTTACTAAAATCTGTATGCATTCCAGTGCTTTATACTGATCAGAGTCAGTGTTCAAATTTATTGTAATTTCCGTAAACTGAGTTCTTTCAGGATAACTTTCCTTTAGAAAGTTTGTTTTCTATGGGATGGCGTTGCTGACTTGATTTCTAACTCTCCTGCTTTATCCGGGCTTGGGACAGGCAGTAATCGTAGAAGCGTCCCAGGACGGGTTTTGTAGAAACTTGTTTGAAACTATGGTGCACATGAGACAATACGGAGTTTTATGACGGACTAGACTGCACTGCGCTACAGCTCACCGACTCATCTCAAGTGACGACTGTTGACAGACAAGGTTGCTTACTCATACCCTTTCTCTTTCTTCTGGTAGTTGGCTGAGTTGTGAAGATGTCAGCAAATCAGAAGAAGTACGGGATACAGTGGGAAGCTAGGATGCTGCTGAACTATTCCTACTTCGCACCTGATCTAGCCCTTCTGTATCACATGCGACAACAAATTCAGGCGAAGACACCCAGTTTAGCAACAGTCTCTGCAGTAGTAGGTCTGAACATACACAAGGAAAAGGCAAAATTCTTAGACACAACACATCTTTAATCGACCGAATCACACTTGATGGAGAAGCTGTATTACTAAACAAGGTGGCTTTGATGTAGACGTGAGGACATGGAATAGGAAAGCAAGGACAGCATTTCTACATTTGGAGAATATCCGGAACTCAAAACACCTGGAACAACTGACAACCAACACCAAAGTCAAAATTTCCAATACAAACCGCTTTACTGTATGCAGCAGAAACTTAGAGAATTACGTAAGTCATCATTCAGAAGATATAGGTTTTTAATAACAAATGTCAATGTAATATACTGTGGATCTATCAGCCATACACTATCAGGACCAACCTACTGTGAAACAGAAATTAGGGTAGGCGGTGAAAGTGGTTAGTTAGGACATACATTGCGAAAATCACTGAACTGTGTAGCAAGTCAGGTCTTTAGTCACAATCCTCAGGGTTAAAGGAAAACAACATGACCGAAAAATATGCTGCGCCAGGAATCGTCAGTACACTTCAGAATAATGATTAGCACTGGGTAACAATCAGAACGAAGAGCCAAGGACAGAACTAGCTGGAGATTGTCGACTGACGGTCTGTGCTCCATGGAAAGTTACAGGTTTCAGTGAGTAAATAAGCATCACCTAACTACAATTTCTATGTACTTTCTTATGGTGATGACAAGATAAGGCTTTTATTTAACTAAAAATGTAAGTATGTATGGTGAAAATTTCCCGTAATACCTAGAATTATTTAAATATGTATACTGTGTACTGTTCGTTTTGTTTATGTTAGGTAAATGTCATTATCTTTAGCTTGAATCGAATGATTTCTTGTTTGGTTGTTTATGTACTTATGTGCTGTTTACCTTGATGCAATTCTACACAAGATTTAAATATCTTTTTATCAACAAAAGTAAGTGGCTTTACCTATGAATCTGAATTGTTGTGTTGAAAATCAGCCTTAATGAATATCTCAATTCCTTATAGACGTGACCCTCGCTAGGTCCTTTAGTACCTGCTCACTTACTCAATCCTGTTACCTCCGACTGAGCATAGTACTCAGATTTGTAATCTCCAAACACCTATGTCCTGGGCTCACGTAGCCATAGTTGTTGACAAGTCCTACTTATTCTTTTGAATTGTTGTCTTCGATTTCCGGCACAAAATGTACGTTGATCTTCCTCTTTTTCGTTTGCCATGATAATTCCATTTTGGAGTTTCTTCTTCGTTATGCATACTAGTGATTTCTGTAAAATATAATCTGTTCAACATCAGCATCTTTTCATAACTTCCTTTTTATCAGCAAGTAGCTTTCTTAATCTTCATCATAGTAGGTTACTGTCGCTTGTGTCTGCACAGTGGCTTCGAAATGTCTTCCACAGGAAAGTGTTTATAAATACCTGTACATCTTTTCATGATAGTTGTGGTAGTTCTCGAGGTCTCAACACCATACAATAGAACTATCCCGGCGTCTGCATTGAAAATTCTGACGCTCATATTGAACGACAGTTACTTCGAGTTCCAGATGTTCTTCTTTTGCTTCACTATTCCATATCTGGCATATCTGCGTTAGATCCACCTTGTTTATCAATGATAATCCACGCGTATGTTGACGCTCACTGTGTGCGTTTAACTGTTGAACAACTGAGCTCTCACTCAATAGTTGATATTACAAGCTTCACTCATTTCTCGGTACCACCGTGTATTGGGACCATGGTCTCACTCCCAAAATGTAAGAATTTCATGAACCAAGGATTCTACCGCTAGGACGCATTTCAAAGCAAACGAATAATGTGAACGAACAGGTGAATCTTGTGATTTGATTAAGGTATTACTCTCTCTCTTAAATATAAAGAAAAACAGATCGGTTCATCACCATTAAAATTGTAGGGATATACGTTACGCTTAATTGATTTTCATTTTTGTACGTATACACATTACTATGAATTTTAGTGAAAAGATTTGAAAAACACTCTTATTTCATTCAAATTAAATAGAAGTACCAATGAACTTACCATGAGAAAAAGTGTACTGCTTCGATTAAAAGCAATCAACACGCCAAAGAAATAAATGCAAGCAAATACAAGCGATGTCGCCATCAATGGTAAAATTACTGGGCCTTTTAAAATAAGACAAGAATATAAACCATGTCTGTAACTATTACAATGTGTTTTTCCTAAAAAACTGAAATCACTGACCAACTAACTAACTAACTAAGGTATAATACACAACGATCTGTGAAAAGAGCCGTGAAACTTGAAAATAAGATAAGCTTATTTCATTGGGACTGAATTCTTACATAGTCATGTACTCGACAGCATACAGTATAACTGACTGACTGATTGGAAATGTTATAACAGAGAGTTTCAATCCAAATGACATAAACAGGACAAGTTGCAAATCTAATCACACTAGGTAACTTAAACAATTTGACACCGACATAGATAATTCGAACGAATATTTATTTTATAAATAATATTGACCTCGTTCAATATTAAGCATACATTTTGAGCAAAAAATTTACCTTAAGGATAGTAGTGTAACCATCTTTATTACTAATCAGTTAATCTCAGATTTGAAACTAGCTTATATCTCGTCCTATCTGATATTTGATATTAAAACATAAAACCGACTATTTCTAACTCATAGTTCACGACTACCTACTATTTTCTAATTTATTAGTCCTAATGATTACTCTTTCTTCCTAATCACACCATGATCGATTACTAGACGTAGTTAAGGGAGATCGGTCTAAAATAAGTTAAACTGTTTTCGTAGAACTCTCAAAACTATCATTAAAATTCATGCTTATGACTGTGCAAGGTCGTTTAGAAAGTTGATAATAATTTAAATTTGTTATTTTTCTGAATATCAGTCAAAACTGACTAACAAACTTCTCTTTCCATACTGTA
>CALYCR020003426.1:0-26919 GCA_944470395.2 Schistosoma turkestanicum
TAGCTATTGTAATAGATACTCTACGGAGTAATTTAGTCCTGAAGAAACATAAACATCGTAAGTCTCTGTATTTCCATTTTTTATAACAATAGAGACGGTTTTCTCCTAGAATTTTCGGCTTTCTGATTTGGCTGGGACGGGGATCTAGGAGAATCGTACCGGTGTGTTTCTATTGGACGCGATTAGGACAGGCGCTGGCGAAATAAATTCTACAGTCTTCGCTTCTTGTGGACCGCTATATCTTAGCATCGTCTGTGTAGATCAGCTTTGTCTTGCAGGTAATCATTTAATATCAGGAACAGAAAGGAACCTAAGATGGCCTCGTACGAAACTCCCAATTTTAGGACTCTTCAAATCGAGTGCACTCTAATAACTTTGGTACGAATCTTCCTATTCTTGAAGAAGTTTCTGAACCAAGATAGGTGTGGGTAGGTGAAGCCCATTTCCACAACCTTCGCGATTAGATGTGTTTGGGGTAATGTTTTGAAGGTTTCGCAAAGCCTAGAAATATTATGTGCACGGGTATTTTTCGGTCGCAGCAGGATGTTGAACTGTTCTGTGCTATGGGAAGACTGGATGAACAAGACCTGCCCGTGTCGAGCTTCATAGAGAATTTTGTTCTTATCCATGTACGCCCTCATTTATTCGCTCCCTAGCGCTAGTTCCGTTTTCCAGATTCTCTGAATGCGAAGCACGCGTGACTATTAATTGCTGTCTGTTACCATCCGTAATAAATTCTAGTGCATTATATGAGTCTGTAGGTGTCACTGAATCTTTGAACTTCGTACCGTTTACCGAGTAAAATAAACTCGTAATAGTACATGAATATCAAATGACGATAACAGAATTCAAATTATTGACTGCTTCTCATTCTCAGCCTCTAGTATGGTTGCAAAAAATTTGACACTTTACTAAGATTAAGTTCTTAGGATTCCCTACGATCCATGTAGCTCCTTTTCAGAGTGGATCTATATTTTTATAATTATAAGTGTGGTATTCGGCAAAACCTTTCCCTTTTAAAAGTTTTTATAATGATAACCACTTGACTTACTTCATAAAGTAGGGTCGTTGCTTTGTTACCTTCAGCATCATATTCCGCGGATTTTCGGCAATAGCCGGAGTACTCTTAATTTAATTAATCCCAACTCAAGTTGTTTCATGTCGCACTCAGTCTTCGAGTGTTTGTGTCATATTGCTGTTATTTTCCTCAGTTTCTAACCTCGGAATTCCTCTGCTTTGTATCTTCTATGAAGTGATTCCTTTAATCTAGCCATAAATAATTGAGTCTTGTCCATAAGTGAACACAGACCTCTAATTTTCCATAATAAATTAACAGTCCGTGTCCTTGTAGCACTTCACTCGCCAAATGCACTATAGGCTGAATATTTTATCTAAGTGGACAGCTCTAATTGCTGAACAGCCCAAAGACACATTTAGGGCAGGTGATCTCTTAGGGTTCGCATTTATTATCAAAGCCTTCCAGTTTTACTGACTATACAAGCTATACTACTAAGACCCACATCGATAACACCTGCAAAAATTCGACTTTGCTGTTGCTGGTTGTCTGACCAAGCTCGTGTTTGACTTAACTCACGTATAAGCCATAGTTGGTTTGGTGATTGTTGATCTGTAACTATCTGTTAGGAATAATTACTCAAACACTTGTAGGCATCCCATGTTGCTGGGAATACTAATTTACCATGTATTCTATATGCTAACTAGTAGGTAATCTTCTGGTAGAGAAACCTTCAACTGTAGCTAGAAGGCTGCATTTACCCACTGCATTATTTCATAATTCCCTGGCCTAGATTAGGACAGATCGAATTAAGCTGAATCGATATAATACGAGCCATTCAAACACGCTTTTCTCGGCATAAAAATGAATCAACTCTGGCCTAATTGAATAAGTCTTAAGTTGTTAGTTCCACTGTGTTTATCCAAACGTTTTTCGAATATTTCAACCATAGAAAAGAAAACTGCAAAAGCGGACTACTTAGTCAACACTAGCTTGTCAATTAAAATAATCGAGTCGATCACCAGAGGTACGGTTGTCTTTATTACGGTTTTATACTATACAGTGCACCACGCAACAACTGTTTACCATAAACAACGAAAAGAAACTTCTTAGATGTAGAAGTAGATATTGGAAATATGTTTATCTGTAAAGTACTTGCACTGCCTAGATCAACTTGTTGGGGATGTTAGATCCCCAAAATTCGCTTGATAATGCCTTATTTTGGTTTTCACGTTTGCCAGAATGGGCTGATCAGATGACCTTGAGATTTCAATTCCCACCAGGAAGACCCATGGCTGTGATTGGCTGCTGTGTATTTTAGTGTGCTACATTCTTAACTGTCTCAAGGACGTTCCTATGTTGTATAAATAAACGAGAGTTGTATGCTTGATTGTACTGTGATTGCTGGGTGTTTGTAGAATATACTTCTACGCTTACAAAGCCTTCTTTTCCGACTTGGGTATTCAAGGTAGCCTACCTGGACGCTGGTAATTGTCTCGTTCGCGTTTATCGACTAAGGTAAACTCGTAATAGCCTCGAGCGTACTAAGTGACAAACTTATCACAACTGATCCCAAGAAATGGACTGTATACGAAACGTTGATGAGACCAGACTATTAGCCGAAGAATAATTAATGAGTATCTCTCAAAAAAGTCCCTAAATACCGTTTTCTTATAACAATAGAAGTGATGTAATCCAAGATATCGATTGGTGTTGTTGACAAGAAATGTTGAAGAAACTGACATCTTGTCGAAATAATTAAGTAGTAGTATTTTTCCACTGATCACGGTGAAACGCAGACCTCTGACTTCACACTAGTAAACTGTCGATTGGTCCTCTGTGTATTGGGAGGGGAACAGTTTAATGACTACGCCAACACCTTAAATGGTTCTAATGATATTCATTCCCGAACTACATAGACCCTGGTGGATGTAAGTGCCAAACGACAGCACTGGAAATCGAGGAGGGGTTATGACTAATATTATCATCTCGTATTACTGACGTAATGTAACAGCTCCAGACACCACAATCTTTTTGATTATTTATCTATTAAAACGTTTACATATATACTGAATACTCCCCCCCCCTTGATGTTTATTTAAAATTAACAAATAAGACAACTAACTGCTCAACAAATAACTATGTTTTAGGATCTTTTTTTTTAATGGAATACACGAACCATGTACAAAGCATAATCAAATAGGTTACATACACAGCAATGAATGAATAAGGCAACAATAGAAGTTCTCGTTTGTTGTGTGCAAAGAAAAAAAACTAATCAATCATAGCTTATAATTTAAATCGAGAGCAGGGGAAATAAAGGATAACAACGAGGAGGAGGAGAGAAATATTCTTTGCTTTTTTCCATTTTTATTACATAAAAGGAATGTAAATAATCACCACTATAAGCAGAAATCATACTCTGTTTTACAAATCCATGGAATAAGATATTCACGTGCATTACAAATATCTAGTCTACACACACACACACACACATATTGTATATATATAAACAATGAATGATATTTGCATCGATTGAAATCATAATTTAACACACATTGGATATTGAATAATTTTTTTTACATGAATAATGATAATAATAATTATTGTTGTAATCAGCAATTGAAAAACCTATACAGTAATAAACACACCAATAGGAGTTAGATGATGCTTTGTTATGTGTCTGGCTTAGAATTCATTCAACATAGAGGATTAACACCACACCACCAGCAACAGTGCACACATCAGTGGAAATTTGCATAGAAAGTCTAGGAAAAAAAAGAGAAATGAAACAAGATTTTAGAAAAAATATGATCTTACACAACATAGGAATGAATTACTCTCATTTCAGAAGCATGGATGAATAAAAAAACAATGTATACTTACTTACTTACTTACGCCTGTTACCCCCCAATGGAGCATAGGCCGCCCACCAGTTTTCTCCAACAAACTCTGTCCTGGGATTCCTTCTTCAGTTCTGTCCAATGTTTGTTCATTCCTCTCATATCTTTCTCTATTTCTCGGCGTAATGTGTTCTTTGGCCTTCCACTCTTCCTTTTGCCTTGAAGGTTCCATGTGAGGGCTTGTCTCGTGACGCAGTTAGGTGCTTTTCGTAGTGTGTCCTATCCACTTACACCACTTCTTCCTGATTTCCTCCTCCACTGGAACCTGGTTCGTTCTCTCCCACAGTTCGTTGTTGCTGATGGTGTCTGGCCAACGAATACGAAGTATTTTGCGTAGACAACTGTTAATAAACACTTGTATCTTCTGAATGATGGCTATCGTAGTTCTCCAGGTTTCCACTCCATACAGTGGAACTGTCTTCACATTTGTATTGAAAATCCTGATTTTGGTTTTGGTTGAAAGTTGTTTGGAGTTCCAGATATTTTTCAACTGTAGAAATGCAGCCCTTGCTTTGCCAATTCGCGCCCTCACATCTGCATCGGATCCACCTTTCTCGTCGATGATGCTGCCCAGATATGTAAACGTGTTAACGTCCTCCAAGGTATCTCCATCAAGCGTGATTCGGTTGGTGCATGTTGTGTTGCATCGGAGAATTTTGCTTTTTCCTTTATGTATGTTGAGACCTACTGCTGCAGAGGCTGCTGCTACACTGGTCGTCCGTCTTCTCTTGCATTTGTTGTTGCGTGTGCGATAGAAGAGCCAGGTCATCTGCGAAGTCCAGATCGTCCAGCTGCATGCTAACTGTCCACTGGATACCGTGCCTCCCTCCAGATGTCGACGTCTTCATAATCCAGTCGATCACCAGCAGAAAGAGAAAGGGTGAGAGTAAGCAACCTTGCCTGACACCGGTCTTCACCTCGAAAGAGTCTGTTAGCTGTCCTCCGTGTACGATTTTGCAGTTGAATCCATCATAAAAATTCCGTATGATGTTGACTATTTACTCAGGCACACCGTAGTGTCGAAGAAGCCTCTACAGTGTTTTCCTATTCACGCTGTATAGAGAATAAATTTCATGTGGCAAAAAAGCGAAGCAATTCCTGTATGCCGTCACGTGTCCAATATAAAGCTTTGGCTATAGGGAATTTTGTAAAGATTGTCGGACCTTATAAGATGTATCAGGAACAAAACTTTAATTTAGTAACTATCGTAAACGAGGAAACCTTGCCCTAGTAGTAGTACAAGACTATGTTGTTCACAGCTCGGATAAAGATGGACGGTTTAGACATTGATTTCACCGGATCGCACTACACAAAACCTAATCGACCATATCTGCATCGATAGGAATTTCACATGGGTGGTCAATGGAAGGTGTGAGAACAAACGGAAGAGCTAATATGCCTTCAGATCACCACTTTGTGGTAGTCAACATGAAACTAAACCTGGAGAAACACTGAGTGATTCAAGTAACTACACTATAAAGGTTTAAAATCGACAACCTTCAGGATGCTAATAACAAACCGGGTAAATTCAAGATAGTTTGCCGCGACAAGTTCCATAGCCTTACAAGATCTATCAGGAAAAGACACTACACTCTTGGGGAACAACTGGAATTACGGTTAAAGAAGCAACAACTTCAACGTTAAACGATTTGAACTTTGCAGATGACCTAGCTTTCTATCCTATACACAGAAACAAATGCAGGTGAAGACAGACCGTACAGTAGTAGAGTGTAGCATTAGATTTCGACATACAAAAGGTAGACTTCTAGATACAACACAGTAAGCACGAATCGAATCACACTTGATACTAGAGCTACATGAGGTGGAAACGTCAACGTACCCAGAAAATGACCAGCAATAAGGGGATCTGATACAAATGTGAAGAGACAAATTGGCAACATTCCTACAACCTCTGAAAAACATCTGATACTCAAAACAACTATTAACCAACACCAAGATCAAAATTTTCAACAAAAAACGGTCAAGACTATTTTTAATTGTACGAAGCTGAAACTTGGAGAATTCCAAGCGTTCGGACACAGCGATCGACCTTTCATTCTGTTAGGAACGTTAGATCCCCAGAACTAACTTGATAAAGGTCCTAATGTCAGATTTTATATTTTCAAGCGTGGGCTGATCACAGTCGACTTTGAGATTACGTTTCTCACCCGGAAAATCTTTGACTTATATTGGTTGATGTGTTATTCTAATACGCTATTTTCGTGGCTCTCTCAAGGACGTTTCTATCATGTATAAATAAACTCCATTTATGTGCTTGTCAACCTCATATTTTCTGAGTGCTTGTAGAATACACTTTCTACGCCATATCAAGACTTCTTCCTCTAATTAGTTAGGCCTTGGGATGCTCGGATTAGATTAATCTGTCATGTCACTGGATTATTTGTCTTCATTCTCTTTACCGGACTAAGGTGAACTCATAATAGTTGCAAGCATATCAAGTGACAAGTATAACACATTGATTTCACTAATCATACTTCTTGAAAAAAACTGTGCTAAAAGGTTACATAATTAAGATTAAGCACAATTTAGCTATTAACCGAGTTTTAACACAGTAACATTTGTTAAATACTGAAAACAGGTTTATCGATTGAATCCAAACATGCTTGGATGCGCTTTCTTGTGAACATGATAAAATATATATATATATATATATATATATATATATATATATATATATTTGTAACCATGAATCGATCAATGTCAGACCACCATTAGAAACCTGGAAGCACTGGACGGTGAGGAATCTTCTCCGACTTCTAGTAGGAAGTCGTGACCAGTAAAGTTCAAACCTGTCCGGATGTATACAGGGTATGAGATTGCGCAACTCCGTGAATTTGATCAAGTTAGACATTAACAACACCGTTAGATACCGGCTCAGTGGTCTAACGGTTAGGGCGCGTACGCGCACAATACCGAAGGTCCTGGGTTCGAATCCTGCGGGGTGCAGGAGTCGTGGATGCGCACTGTCACTGATGAGTAGTTCCATACCAGGACGAAACGGCCGTCTTTCAGTGCTTCCAGGTTTCTAATGGTGGTGCTGGTATAACAATAATCGATTCATGGTTAAAAAATAAAACTTAACAATCTTCACAACAACAACCCCCCGCAATGTAACATAAAAAAACTAATAAAACTTACTCTAATAAACAATTGAAAATCTTTCAAACTAGATTTTAATGCAGTTGTATAAGATTGAATTAGTTCAGTGGATAATTGTTGTCTTGGTAGGAAATAATCTTTTAAATATATATACAATCCATCCTAAAAAATAAAATAGAATTTCGTCAGATTAGTTTGATCTGTTGAAAAAACCAGTGAATGAGTTTTATTTTACAGTTCAAAAGAGTGTTTTTTTCCCTCATTGAAATCATCAATCAATTGATTGTTAGACACCGTCATTAGAAACCTCGAAGCACTGAGAGACGGCGGTTTCGTACTCTGGTATGGGACTACTGATCAGTGTGGCAGTGCGCATCCACGACTCCTGCACCTCGAAGGACTTGAACCCCCAGATTTTCGGTCTTCGAAGAATCCTGAGAGCTGCAGGAGTTATGGATATGCGCTGCTAATTAGTCTCATACCAGGATGGAACGGCCGTCTTTTAGTGCTTCCAGGTTTCTAATGGCAGTTGTCTAAAAATGACTGATTGATGGTTTCAATGTGAAAAAACACTAATCTCCATAACTTTAATTGAAAAAAGTAATATTTTCCTACTAAATTTATCAAATGTATATTATATTAATGTACATGCGTTGTAACGGTAGCTTAAATATATTTTCCGGCTAATTCCTATTGCTTAGTATGATTCTCTGACCACTCAATATACACTGGACAAGTGTTCCAAAGAATCAAAAACACGGTGGAACAGGAAAAGATTATATTCCAAAGAGAAAGGTTAAATGGAATAAGAAGCCAAAAGTGATGGCGAAGGCGAAGGCCAAAAATAGATACAACGATAGTCTATTTATAGCATTTACATGAGAAGCTTCTGGATAGAAATTCACGTGATCGACTGGATTAGATTTAACCAATCAGCACGCAGCTAACAGTACGAGAATTCTCTACTCTGTTCTCTAAGAATCGATCAGGCGCTGATTGGATAGGAAATTAGCCATTTTGCCTTCGCCATCACCTCTGGCTTCTTATTCCTTGCTATTTTGGAATATAAATCTTTCCTGTTCAACCGTGTTTTGATTCTTTGGAACTTGTCCAGTGTTTTGTGAT
Source organism: Schistosoma turkestanicum (assembly GCA_944470395.2). NCBI lineage: Eukaryota > Metazoa > Platyhelminthes > Trematoda > Strigeidida > Schistosomatidae > Schistosoma > Schistosoma turkestanicum. The sequence goes on from CALYCR020003426.1 coordinate 8,164, forward strand.
CAGAGAATACTAAGCAATAGGATTTAGCCGGGAATTATCTAAGCAAGCATTACAACAGTATCGACGGAAAATATATCTAAGTGAGCGTTACAATAGTGGCGACGAGGAAAAAGGAAAAAATTTCAAGATGCCTATTTCAGATGATCAGCTTAACCGAATACTACAACAACAGCAAGCACAATTGGATGCACAAATGCGGTTGTTGGCAGTGTGCATCAACGACTTCTGCACCTCAAAGGACTCGAACCCCCAGATTTTCGGTCTTCGAAGAATCCTGCGCACCGCCACTGATGAGTCAGTCTCATACCAGGACGAAACGGCCGTCCAGTACTTCCAGGTTTCTAATGGTGGTGTCTAACAATGACTGATTGATGATTCCAATGTGAAAAAACACTAATCTCCATAACTTTAGTTTATCAAATGAATATTATATTGATGTGCATGCAACTTAAAAATCTCAATAAAATCCAATTCATTAGGTGATCGGTTGAAATATATTGATTTTATGCGAAATTAATGAGGTTAAACGCATAGCACTCAAAAAATATGATTCATTTGACTGATCGGATTGTGAATTTCCAACGATCGATCTGAATGAGTTATGTATGAGGTCGGTTTAACCATCATCACCCACCACCTACCTACCTATCTACCTTGAAATGCAATGTTGACTAGTGTAGGAGTGGAATGGAATAAAGCTGAGTAAAACGAAACCGAGATACAGGATTAATTCGATTTGGACTGATGTGTAAATAAATAATCCAGGTTAAAGAACCTACTTGTTTTGATCAGGCAAGTTATAATATAAACACACAAAACTATGTACTCGGTAAATGAGTTGGAAGAGTGTGAAATATTCCACAAAACAACCTCTCTTTAAACCACTAATTCCTACTGAGACAATATTAAAATCTTTCTAACGATTTGTGTTAACTAGATGTCGATTTACCAAACGAATCGAGGGTAAAAAAAGATTAATTCATGAAAAAAGTTAATTAACATTAACAGTAATTTTTGATCGGACTATTTTTTTAGAAGAAAAAAAACTGTCATTCAATGATTTCAACTAGTTTTTATGTCAGCTTATAGATAGAGTGGTGTTGTGGTGTGAGCTACTTATAAGTAGTATATGACTTGAGTGTCAGTCAACGTAATGTCTGGCAGCAGAAGATGGGGGAAGATCAAGAAAGGAAGAAGAGCTAGAACACAATGGAATTTGTACGAAACGCATGAATAGTGAGTGACAATGGATTGATGTTGTTTGCAACAGGAACAGTCCAGTTCGATATGATGAACTGATATTTTGCAAATTAACGATTTACGATATGGTTTTCCAATTTTGCTGAGTAACTCTGTAATTTTCGTTAAATACAATTCGGTTGCCCCACCTGTGTTCTCCTTCACTACAACATTGCTTCAACAGGCAACCAACAGAATGGATTGTGGGGGCGGAGGGAAACGAGGTCACTGTTACGCATGTGACATGTAAACATGTCATTTTGATAGGCTTGAGCTATTACGAGTTTACCTTAGACGGAAAACAACAACGAGGATCGAGGATCCGGTGACACGACAAGCTAATCTAGTAACAGTGTCCTAACCACCAATGAGTAAAAGCAGAAGACTTGATATGAAGTAGAACCTGTATACTACAAGAATCCAGAAAGTACGAGGTCCGATTCCAGAAAAGAATCAGTATCCGGGTCATTAAACGTTACAGATAATCCGTATTTATACAGTTAGGTTGAATAGGAAATAACATTGAAGTATGTGACCATAATCCCGACCGTAGCTGCTACCTTGACGTGGTGGTCGGGCTTGCCTATCGTCATGACCCAACCGAGCTATATTGGCTGGAACGTATGTTCCTGCAGGTCCTACCATGCCAGGCAGGTCGATTGGAGAACGATCAGACTAAAAGCAGCTACTCAAGGTCTGAGGGCGAAGTCGTACTGCTGACTGCAGAGGGGTGTGACAACAGTAAGGTGTTTCCCTTGGACAACCAGCATCTGCAGCGATGCTGTCTTCTCACAAGGAAGGAAGGGTTAGAAAAGGTCGACCCTAAAAATGTCACACCTCAACCTACCTCACGGATTTCAGTCTCCGTCGGTAAGGGTGCCCACTAAGGGCTTTCAAGAGCGGAGCTAATTTTCAAAATACTTTTCATAAAAAGGCCGTGAGTGACCGGCCTCAAGCAGTTGTCCCTTGGGCTCTGCGGTCACGCACCAACACTAATCCATCTTCCTTTTTTCAGATCCCTCAAGAAACAACTTTCCACGGTGTGGGCAGCCGGAAAGTGACAACCGCCCTCATACCCGTAACACCACGCGAGACCGAATTGGTCAAAATCAAAATGTGACCACAATATTGACCAGTAGGAATGGACTAATATAATTAGATTTACAAATATCTTGGATGAATATCCTAACAGTCAACTACTTACTTGTTTTTGATGTAAAACATGCAAACTTTCAGCAATTTTATCCAGAGCCAATATAAATTGACCATCAGACAAACGAAAGACAGGAGAGATTGGACCAAGTATAAAAAATGGAACAAGATGTGGTAATAAGAAATCTTCATAAAATTGTGTATTATGAGCAGCTGATTGAATAAGTTGTAAAAATAATATTATGCCTGAACGTAATCCAATTGGGTCATCGGTTTCTAAACAGGCTTGTACTTGTCCAAGTACAGTGGAAAGATTCTAAAATGGTAAAAATACACATATGGTAGGTGTGTATATGAGGAGAGCTATGAAAATCTTATACGAAAAAAGAAACAGCTACGAGAATTGTAGTGAAGACATTTGTATTTTTAAGCATATACATATTGAGTTTGAATAAGTGAAGGATCAGTTACCGATTGTTGTATGAATTAAAAGATGAAATATGCGGTTGTTACTATTATCACAGAAAGTCAGTCAGTCAGTCAGCTAAAACGTCTCTATACTTAGAGCACTATCATCTCGCAGACCCCGACCAGGTAGTCTACACTTAATAACACGGCTCAGTTCACCTGTCAGTAACTTCTTGTATTTGCACCATGTTTTCGTCTGACCGCCCCTAACGTTCTTTTAATCTACTCCAACACCACAAAACATAGCTTGTCGCGGCATTCGGTGGTTAGGCATACGTAAAACATGTCTCAACCACCTCAACTGATGATGTTTCATTACTTCATCTATTGACCTGCTATCCTTATCTAGTATCCGTTTCCTAACTAAAGTACTGCTTACTCGGTTGTCCCATAATACTCGAGTAATGCTTCGGAGACACCTATGATCGAAAACCAGTAACCTACGGATATCTTCTACTCCGAATGGCCATGTTTCACTACCATAAAGTTGGATGGAACGAACCACTGCACAGTACACTCGTCCTTTAGTCAGCAGACGGATATCTCGTCTACGTTATAAGTGACGGAAGTTGACAAAAGCTAATCGAGGCTTCTGTATCCGTGCCAAGATTTCGTCACACACCAGGCCATCAGCATTGATGAGACTTCCAAGGTAAGTGAAACGGTCAATATGCGCACACATGACAAAGAATGGAAAAATAATAATCATTTCATCTACTAGTTATCGATAAAAAAACACCAACAACTCACTTGTACAATATTTTCACTAATAAGTTGTGAAAATACATCTGGAACTGATTGATAAATAGTTTGAACTAATTGCAGATAACCACGACGTAATAATTTGCGTTCTTCAATTAATGTTGGATGATTTGGTGGTAAAGGTTCATTTAATGCATTAATGATAACTTCCATTAAATGTGGCAGACAACTTGATAAAAATGGAATACTTTGATTCTATAAAAGGAAAGATAATGAAAATGCAGAGCATACAACAGACCAGTTTAGTACTTATTACATAAGCTTAGTGTACTGAACATATAAACTTAAGTGTACAGTTTAGTTGAACACCTTTCAATATTGTTCTGGGCATTAATAGAGTTTAATTCATTTAGTAATTAGCACTGTTATGAGTAAGCACTGCTGTTGTTGTTAGAAAACGGGTACTAGGTGTGAATGGCAACATGAGATTGGGGGGGTCCGCGATACGATAGTAAACGATGGTTAGAGATTTTGAATGACATGACTCGAAATCGTTTACAATGGCGCAGATGCATTCACTCTGTGTTCTCCTAAATTTTAATCTGATCTCTTCATGACCTTCATCTTTTCGTTCTCAATATTCATCCAATATCCTAAGAGAATTACAGGCCAATTCCTATTAGTTAATTTCTACTGGTCAATTTTATGATCGTCCTAGATATCAATGTCACGTGATCCAATGTTGTTTCTTTTATTGGTCCTCGTAACTGCCAATGTCACAGATTTCGATGATGTTTAATATTCAAATTAAATGTATAAATACGCATTATCTGTAACGTTCTAGGACCAGGACCCGGATCCCTAGTCCGGGATCCTGATTCTCTTCTGGATTCAGACCTCATACTTTCTGGATGCTTGTAGAATACAGGTTCTACTTCATATCAGCTTTCTTTTTTTATTCAATGGAGGCTGGAATAGTCGGATTGAGTAGCATGCCGTGTCACCGGATCTTCGATCCTCGCTCTCGTTTTCCGACTAAGGCAAACTCGTAATGGCACGCGTAACAAATCTATTTCACTAAATTATACTTATTGAATAATATTTTCAAACGCTAATCTTCCCAATAACTGCTCATAATTCTACTACCTCTACCACAATCGGATTTAAATCGACGACTGCATCTCTGTACTATCGTGGTATGGCAACTTGAACTGATGTACGTGTGTGCGAAGTTCTACATTGAAACTGACTGACTGACCGACTGAGCAATGAGCGCTTCACAAGGACTTTTTCTTCCGTTTTAGCTAATGGAATAACTTAACTTTCCACATAAAGTAAGAATCGATAGTATTATTTAGGATGACAATAAAAGGTTTGAAATGAGTAGCAAGCTCAGAAAAAACTCAACAACACCGAAAAACATCCATCTAAAGCTGTAAATGTTCACCACTGGTCAATTTTGTAGATTCCAATAAATAAATTTCACCAACAATCAGCACTGAGAAGAATTCTATCGACTACATAATAATACTGCTAGAGTCATTTACAAAGTAGAACTTCGTACGTACGTACGTACTTACATCAGTTCAAGTCGCCAGACTACACATTATTAACACAGAGACGCTCGATATGGGCGGGCGGTCAGTCAGGAAGTGACAACCGCACCCATACCCGTAAAAGCACATGAGACCAAATCGGTCCCAATCAATACTACTAGAGAATAATAAACCTAATAATCTATCCTAATTTCTAGGATATATATATTAACAATACAACACTGACAAAGTCTTCTCTATACACACAGGTGTAATAAGATCAATGCGCAATCGAAACTATTCCATGAATTTTTTTAACCTACACGCATTGATTGTTATTCTGAAATATTTCAAATTTAGAGATATTGATTAGTTTCATGAATAATTTTGAACTACTGTTATTATTATTAATGTTATTGAAGTGTTTGAGACTGTGAGGAGTGGATGATACAAGTTATTAGGCTATTTATTACAAAACACTGGCACATAATTACGCTCATAGTCGTGTAGTGCAGCTGATATTGAAAAGAGTTCTTGTTTGAGAGTGTTACACCAATAATGAATTAGTTTAGTTAGTTAATTGCAATGTAAAACTTGCTACTTCCGTACAATCAGTTCTAGTTGCTATACCATATTACCACACACAGAGATGCATTTTGTCAATTCAAATCTCATAGTAGTAGAGGTAGTAGAAGTATTAGCTGTAATCAAAGAGATAATTGATTGAATATATCATTCGAGATTTATAACCCAGAGGAACCGATTAGAAAAAAGCAAGGAAATCGAAAGATTAGGATTTGAGATAACACAATGAATGGATGCACCTACGCCAGTGCAAACGGTTTTGAGCCATGCCATTCAAGATCTCTTATCACCGACTACTATCATTTCACAGAATCCAACCAATGGATTCAGAAATTTAAAATTTGCCGGGCAGGGGAGGACAAAGAATCGATCGATACATTCTACGCTAGTGTAAACCAACTTTGAATCATGTCGTTCAACGTCTCCAACTTACTGGTTACGATTAGCAGGTGGAACAATTGTCAATATGAATTCATAGACTGGTAGATAACATATTTTGGTTTGACCTCCTTTAGATTTATTTAATCCACCCCTACGCCTAAATCAAACAACACTACTCATTACGCGCTGAGCAAATGGTTGTCCTAACCAACTAAGCTGATTTTTAAAATTTGTCTAGTACTCTATCCAATAACTCACATGTTGATTACTCGGTGGTCTCAGTACATAGACAGAAATAAATAGTTTATAAAAATAAAAATACAATCTCATTCATATGAAGTAATTTTACACAGTTGCCTGTCTGCTGGCTATTCACAGTTAATGGCCAATTATCATATGACAGTCAGTCAGTTGCAACGTAGAACTTCGTACGTAAGTACATCAGTTCATGTCGCCATACCACATCAGCACAGAGAAGTAATCGTCAATTCAAATCCAATAGTAGAAGAGGTAGTAAAGGTATTAGAAGTAATCGGAGAGGTTAGAATTAGAAGATATTATTCACGAAGTATGATTCAATGAGATAAGTTTAGAAAGTAAAAGCTAGAGGTGTTGAAGAACCCAGAAGATTAGGATTTGAGAGAACACAAAGAATATGACAGGTAAACATTAAGTCTGAAAAGTCATATCTAAATTTTATTTCCGCGAATAAAAATACTTGTATCACAGACAATTATGTAATTCATTGAAATCATGAATCGATCACTGTTAGATAGAAACCTGCAAGCATTGGACACCCGTTCTGTTCTGGTATGGAACTAATCATCAGTAGCACTGCGAATCCACGACTCCAGCACCTAGAGGGAGTCGAAACCAGGACCTTCGGTCTTGCGCGCGAACGCCTAACCTCTGGACCACTGGGTCGGTATCTGACGGTGTTAATATCTAACTTCGATCAATTCACGGTCTTGCGCAACCTCATACACTGTCTTCGGTAGTTACTGTCTACACCTGAACAGGTTGAACTTCACTGGTCACGACTTCAATGAAGTAATGCAATAATTATGTAATTTTAAAACATCTATCCTGTTAATCAGTTAATTCATTCGAAGGCTCTTGTGTCAATAATACGTTCTCGATACCGATTTATCAATTAGTCGACATTATATAAATATACACAATACATTTATCGACCAGGATTCTATTTGCAATCTCCGCCTCGAGCCCCTTCTGGGGCTGCTACTGCTGGTCCCAAGCTGGTCGCATAAAGTAGGAGGGTTGGGTGTGGGGTCAGCGATCCCACCCCGTAGAAAACTAACTCGCTTTAAAAACCCTAACCAGAAAAAATCAAGTTCTATTTTTGTCAGGACACAAAACAAACAAACAGAAGAGAATAAAAATCGATTGTTATGGGGAAATGTGCGTCCTATCCACCTTCAGCGGTAATATTCTAATTTCTTTCACAGCTGAAATCTGATTCGTTCCCTACAATACAATAGCTTGTTGCTGATGGTGTCTGGCCGACAGATCCTTAATACATTGTGTGTAGACAACTGTTAATAAACACCTATAATCTTTTAGATGATGACAATCATAGTTCTCGGAGCTTCCGCTCCATACATTATTAGAACGTTTGTATTGTCTTGAAGGATGCTTTGATGTGATCCTGGAACCATAAGATTCTCATCCTATAGGAGATTTTTGTGCTTGTTTGCACAGCATCAGTGCAACTCCTTGTGAGCGTGTGAAGGAGAGAAAGAGAGATCCGTCAGTCAGTCAGATGCAACGTAGAACTTCGTACGTAAGTACATCAGTTCATGTTGCCATACCACATCAGCACAGAGATATAATTGTCAATTCAAATCCAATAGTAGAAGAGGTAGTAAAGATATTAGAAGTAATCGGAGAGGTTACGATTAGAAGATATTATTCAAGAAGTATGATTCAGTGAGAAAAGTTTAGAAAGTCAAAACTAGAGTTGTTGAAGAATCCAGAAGATTGGGATTTGAGGCAACACAGAGAATAAATGCACCTGCGACATTGCGAACGATTTTGAGCCATGTCATTCAAGGTCTCTAACCATCGATTATTATCATCTCGCGGACCCCAACCAGGTAGTCGACAATTACCGACATGGTTAAGTCCACTTGTCAATGACTTGATGGATTTCTGCCATGATTTGGTTTGGCCGCCCCTAACTTTCTTCCAACCTACTCCTACATTACAAAACAAAGCTCGTCGATGCAGTCGGTGGTTAGGCATACGCAACACGTGTCCCAACCACCTCAACTGATGAAGTTTCACCACTTCATCTATTGATCTGCCATTCTTACCTAGCACCCGTTTCCTAATAACAGCGTTGCTCACTCGGGTGTCCCACGATATACGAGCAATGCTTCGAAGACACCTATGATCGAAAACCAATAACCTACGAATATCTTCTACTCTCATTGGCCATGTTTCACAGCCATAAAGACGGAGCGGACTGCTGCACAGTACACCCTGTGCCATAAGTGACGCAGGTTGGCAAAAGCCAATCGAGCTTTCTGTATCCGCGCTGAGATTTCGTCAGTCACCAGGCCATCAGTACTGATCAGATTCCCCAGACAAGCGAAGTGGTCTACACACTTGACTACTTCAGTCCCTATCACTAGTTCAGGTGCCGATACAACCCAATCTTAAGGCAACATTTTGCATTTCGAGGGGGAAAAAAGCATCCCGAACATGCTTGCATTGTTGCTTAGGGTGGTCAGAAAGAGACATTCTCGTCTTCATATGTCAATACAGATTAAACAACTGTAGATTTTAATGCCAAAAACAGAGAAACACACACATCTCCTACAGTGAGTGATTCAACAGTTTTTAAGTCACTGATAACAGTGCGAATTCAATCAATCAACTTAGGAATAAGCAAACTCTTCTGAATGGTTTTTTTTCATGTTAACTGACCATATATTATGCATCTAGCACACAATTACAATACAGAGATCATTACAAACAAAGCATAAGGTGGTGTAACCCTTTTCATCAACTGAAAATGTGGTAGACAATGAATTGTATGATATATGTTAGGATATTCATCCAATATCCTAAGAGAATTATTGGTCGAATCCTATTGGTCAAAATTATGGTCGTCTTAATTCTCAAAGTCAAATACTTAAATGTTGTCTCTCATTGACCATCCTGACGGTCAATGTCATTTCAGATGTTACCTCCTATTGGTCGTCTTAACTGTCAATGCCACAGAATTTGATGATGTTTCCTATTCGACAAAAATGTATAAATATGCATTATGTGTAATGTTGTATGACCAGGACTAAGACCCGGTCACGGATCCCTAGTCCGGGATCCTGATTCTCTTCTGGATTCGGACATCGTACTTTCTGGATACTTGTAGAATACACGTTCTACTTCATATCATGTCTTCTTATTTTAACTAAATATGGGGGTTGTAATAATCGGATTTGAGTAACATGTCGTGTCACCGGATCCTCACTCTCGTTTTCTGACTAGGTAAACTCGTAATACTTCAAGTATATCAAGTTGACGTGTTTACGTGCAGGCGTAACAATATATAACTAGATATAACACTAGAAAACAGTTAAGAAATCAAATCATGACTACTATGTCTGTCTACCTTATATCTGAGTACAACTTGTGTAACAAGCGGTATTATATCACGAATTTCTTTCCAACGTTGTTCTGCATCCACTGTATCTAACACTTCATTACCAGTAGTCGCAGTAGTAGTAGCAGTACCAGTGACTGCAAGTGATTGTAACGGTTTCACTAATTTCGGTACAGCATCTACAAGGGCAGCCAGCAGTACATCCGATGTCAATGTACTTCTACAGCCAATGGAATTTGATTCATTTGTTGGTATAATACAAGCAACCATTCGATGTAAAAATGCACGAACACCAGCACAAGCAGCTTGTCGACCGGGACTGGTGGCTTCTGTAGGAAAACGTGATAATTCGGAAATGATAAGTTGCATTGCATCAATTAACACGGTTTCACATCCAGATGTCATAATTGATTTTGGTTGAGAAAAAACTCGAGTTGTTTTGCTAAATAATAAATAGAATTAAAAGGTGAAATAAATATATATGTCATTTAAGTGAACACGAAATAACATGATTGTAATTAATTAGTGTGGGTACGGAGTATCTCCCCACCGAGGAAGGTTGGAAAACCACAAGTGTACATTGACCGCAGGATTAATCAATCAACAGCAACGTAGAACGTCGTACGTGAGCACATCAGTTCAAGATGCTATACCACATTAGTACAGGGATGCAACTGTTACTTAAATTCCCATAGTAGTAGAGGTAGTAGAAGTATTTGCAGTAATCAGGGAGATTGTAGTTTAAAGATGTTTTTCAAGAAGTATAATCCAATGAAATAAACTTAAAAGAGAAAGATAAACGTGATGAGGAACTCCGAAGGTTAAAATTTGAGAGAACGCAAAGAATGAATGCATATGCGCAATTGATAGCGGTTGTAAGGCATGTCATTCAGGGTCTCTAACCATCGATTATTATCATCTCGTGGACCCCAACCAGGTAGCCGACTCAGTCAGTAATTTCATGGATTTCTGCCATGTTTTAGTCTTGCCACCTCTAGCTTTTTTCCAACCTATTCCTACATCACAAAACATAGCTCGACGAGGCAGTCGGTGGTTAGGCATACGCAACACATGTCCCAACCACCTGAAATGATGAAGTTTCACTACTACATCTGTTGACCTGCCACCCCTACCTAGTACTTGGTTCCTGACAACAGCATGGCTTACTCTGTTGTCCCATGATACACGAGCAATACCTCAGGAACACCCATGATCGAAAAACAATCAACCTACGAATATTTTCTACTCTGACCGGCCATGTCTCACAGGGTCATAAACAAACAAATGGCGTATGAAGCTATACTTGGTCACCGGCTACCATGGGACTGCATCTCATAACATTACTCCACTACTGCTCTGTGAATTAGACATCCAGATGAAAAAATGAGGAGTGACCCCGTAAGCAAACCATCTGCTTTGTGGTTTGATTACCCGTGCAGCAGCCAAGTCCATAATACTTGTGTGGTGCTGTGGTGCGAACTACTTATAAGTAGTATATAGCGTGAGTGTCAACGTAAAGTCTGGTAGCATAATATGGGGGGAAGATCAAGAAAGGAAGAGTCAGAAAACAATGGAATTTGTATGAAACGCATGAAGAGTGACAATGGATTGATGTTTGGCAACAGGAACAGTCCAGTTCCATAGGATGAACTGATCCTTTGCAAATGAACGATTTACGATATGGTTTTCCGATTTTACTGAGTAACTCTGTAATTTTCGTTAAATACAATTCGGTTGCCTCCACCTGTGTTCTCATTCACTACATTTGGTGTCGCTGCCTACGCAAAGGATGAAGATTCCATGGCCGAAGGAGTTTGAAGACGGGGATGTGCGGGGCTTCCTGAAGGAGTTTGAGGCCGTGGCGGAGCTGGTGGGGGTGAAGGAACCGAAGGCGAAGCTGGTGGTGCTGGGAACGCTGCTGAGAGGAAGGGCGAAGGCCGTATATGACGGCCTGGACGGTGCTGGCGGGAAGACATCATGGAAGGCGGTCATTCAGCGGCTGGTGACCGAGTTCGACAGCCCGGTGGACAGGGAGGAGGCGTTGCGGAAGTTCCGGTTGGCGAGGCTGTCGGCTGATGGTGACCCGCTGGTGCTCGCTGTGGAACTCAAAAGGTTGCTGCGCCGTGCGTTGCCGAATATCGATGAGGAGTCGGAGGCACAATTGTTGGCGTCGCAATTTATTGAGAGTGTGCCTGCCGCTGTGTCCCAGCAGCTGAGATTAGTAAATGCAGCACAACCTATGGACATCGGTGAACTGGCGAAGGTGACTCGTCAGCTGATGACACGAACAGTAGCTCCGGTCGGGTGCGAAAAGCAGGAGATAAATACTTTCGAGAAGAAGATTGAGGAGTTAGAGCGTGAGATAGCAGCATTACGAGTAAATCATAAAAGGAACGATAAATGTTACGCTTGTGGAGAGGCAGGACATTGGAAGATAAACTGTCCAAGAAGACGACGACGACGATATTTTAAACATTATAACGTGTTTTCTTTCCACCCTAGGAATTGGGAGGTTCTTGCACTAGTAGATAGAGGGGCAATTTATGCCAGAGTGTACATAAATGAACGGGAGTTAGTGTGTTTGATTGATACAGGGGCAGCTATATCGTTAATAAGCAAAGAGCAATGTAAGACAATTAAACCATGTACATTAGCTGTCCACACCATAGGAGGGCATATGCTAGAGGTGTTGGGGGTATCTAACAGTATTGTAAAAATGAGTGGAGCTGAGATAAATTTTCCGTTCGTGGTAACCACAAGCTTATCGAGACCGATATTAGGAGCAGATTTCCTAAGAGAGGTAAAAGCAATAATTGACTTGAGAAGCGGGAAAATGGTCACAAAGTACGGTTCATTGCCAATACATGAAAGTAGCGAAGTGGCTGAAATAAGGATGGCAACGGACGTCTCGACCAAGAAACCTAACGTTAACGAGTTATGCGCAAAGTATGCGAAACTGTTCACTGGAGATGGGGAGCCGTATGGATTTTGTGACAAAGTAAAGCATGAAATTCCTATAAAGAACGACCGAGTAAATATATTTACAACACGTCGTGTCCCAGTGCATTTAGAGGCCGAGGTAAATCGACAGGTCCAGGAAATGTTGAAGGAAGGTATAATTGAGGAAGCAGACAGCCCGTATAGCTCACCGGTACTCTTGGTAAAGAAACCCAATGGAAAGTATAGATTTTGCGTCGACTTTAGAGAACTGAATAATATAACAGACCTGAAACCGTGCGCAATGCCAACAGTAGTAGAAACATTAGATCGATTACAGAATGCCACGGTGTTTACAGTGCTGGATCTACGGTCAGGTTATTGGCAACTACCTATAAAAGATAGCGATCGCAACAAGACAGCATTTACTATACGGGATAAACAGTATCAATTTAAACGAATGCCGTTCGGGTTGGCTGGTGCACCGTTCACGTTCAGAAGATTGATGACGCTGCTGCTTAAGAATCTAGATAATGTTGAGGTATATGGCGACGATGTAGTTGTATACAGCCTGACGGAAACAGATCACGTCAAGCATGTGGAAGCGGTCTTAAAGCGAATTGACGAATTTGGGCTTCGAATTAATAAGGAAAAGTCGCAGATAGCGAAAAACAGCGTCATATTGTTGGGACATAAAGTGGGAAACGGAGAAATAAAGCCATTACCAGAGAAAATTCTTACCATAAAAAATATTGCAGTACCTAATTCGAAAAGGAAGTTGAGACAGTTCCTGGGAAGAGCGGCGTTCTATAGTCGGTTTGTCAAGAATTTCAACGAAATAGCAGCGCCCTTATATAAGTTGCTGAGCAACACCAAGTTTACATGGACTGAGGCTGCCGAACAAACGTTCAACCGAATCAAAAACATGCTAGACGATCGTCAGATGACGCTGCGACTGCCTGAACCCGGTAAACTGTTTACAGTGGCCACAGATGCAAGTGATCATGGTATAGGTGCGGTATTGAGTCAGGCTGATAGAGTGGTGGAATACGCAAGTCGCGTTCTCACACCCGCCGAACAGAAGTATTCAACGATCGAGAAGGAATGCCTAGCAATCGTGTGGGCAGTAGAGAAATGGAGACCGTACCTTTTAGGTAGACGATTTCACATCGAGACGGATCATAAGCCCCTACAATGGTTGAAAACAGCAAAAGACCCTCGGGGGAAGTTGGCTCGATGGATGCTACGTCTGCAGGAGTATGATTTCAGCATCGGGCATGTGCCAGGGGAGGAAAATGTAATGGCAGATTATTTGTCAAGACCGGACACCGAAGCCGAACTTCCAGAGATAGCGTGTGCAGTTAACGGCCTAGAGGGAGACCCCCTAGAACTCGTCCGACATCAGAAAGCCGACCCTAACCTTCGGGAGGTAATCAGAGTGATAAAAGAGGGAGAAGATGTTGACAAGAGTAGAACAGATAAAGAATTAACAGTGTTGCTGAGGCAGAAGGAGAGACTGAGAGTGAACGGATACGGAGCCTTGACCTGGCGGGATGATGACGAGAATTGGGTAGCAATAATCCCAAAAGATCTGCGCCAGGAGATGATTCGTGAATGTCACCAGGTAGCGCATACAGGTATTGCACGGACAACTGATTTGCTGCGACAAAGTGCGTACTGGCCAGGTATGAGAGACGATGTTGCACGATATGTATTAGCGTGCCAGCGATGTCAACTAATGAAAGGAGATCGATGCATACGACCGCCATTGCAGTCAATTCCAGTAACAGCAGTTGGTGATTTGTGGTCAGTAGATGTTATGGGACCGTTCCCGCAGACGACAAGTGGTAACCAGTACCTGCTGGTGATGACTGAGCATGCCACACGATGGGTAAATGCCGTGCCGATGGCGGACCAACGTGCAAGGACGGTGACGGAAGCGGTAATGCGGCACATTGTGGCGGACCATGGGATACCAAAGATAATATTAACCGATCAAGGTCCCTGTTTCGAGAGTGATGAGTTCAAGTCCCGTCTAAAGCAGTTAGGTATCAAGAGAGTACGAACAACGCCGTATCATCCACAGACGAATGGGTTAACGGAAAGGAATAACCGAACGCTAAAGGAATGGCTAGCATCTAAAGGGGGTGACTGGGAGAAAGAATTACCATTAATCTTGCTGGCACATCGTGCCTCGGCACAGGGAACAACCAGGAAGTCACCGTTCCAGCTGATGTACGGCAGACGGCCGAGACTACCAACGCATGATAAAACCTGGCCGCAACAACAGAGATGGAATACAACAAGATTGAGAACAGAGCGGAGACAAGCAATCAGGAATGTGAGAGAGAAACAAACATCAGACATGGAAAAGTCAGAACAGGAGAGAAAGAACTGGAGATTGTTTGAAGTGGGAGATCAGGTGAAGTGTAGAGAACGGAAATATACCACAGGAAGAGGGCCAGGGTCAGGTAAGCTGATCCCGAAGTGGGAGGGACCGTACGTCGTCACCGAGAGGCGCGGCGCAGTGTATACGATCCAGAAAGGAAACAAACAGAAACGCGTGAATGCCAGTGAACTCCAAAGGTGGTTCCAAGTGCGCCAAGAGGGCGAGCCACAAACACTGATGAAGAAGACGGCTGTACGGAGATCAGAAAGACTGCGACGACAGCTTATTAAAAGGGGGGACGAGTGTGGTGCTGTGGTGCGAACTACTTATAAGTAGTATATAGCGTGAGTGTCAACGTAAAGTCTGGTAGCATAATATGGGGGGAAGATCAAGAAAGGAAGAGTCAGAAAACAATGGAATTTGTATGAAACGCATGAAGAGTGACAATGGATTGATGTTTGGCAACAGGAACAGTCCAGTTCCATAGGATGAACTGATCTTTTGCAAATGAACGATTTACGATATGGTTTTCCGATTTTACTGAGTAACTCTGTAATTTTCGTTAAATACAATTCGGTTGCCTCCACCTGTGTTCTCATTCACTACATTTGGTGTCGCTGCCTACGCAAAGGATGAAGATTCCATGGCCGAAGGAGTTTGAAGACGGGGATGTGCGGGGCTTCCTGAAGGAGTTTGAGGCCGTGGCGGAGCTGGTGGGGGTGAAGGAACCGAAGGCGAAGCTGGTGGTGCTGGGAACGCTGCTGAGAGGAAGGGCGAAGGCCGTATATGACGGCCTGGACGGTGCTGGCGGGAAGACATCATGGGAGGCGGTCATTGAGCGGCTGATGACCGAGTTCGACAGCCCGGTGGACAGGGAGGAGGCGTTGCGGAAGTTCCGGTTGGCGAGGCTGTCGGCTGATGGTGACCCGCTGGTGCTCGCTGTGGAACTCAAAAGGTTGCTGCGCCGTGCGTTGCCGAATATCGATGAGGAGTCGGAGGCACAATTGTTGGCGTCGCAATTTATTGAGAGTGTGCCTGCCGCTGTGTCCCAGCAGCTGAGATTAGTAAATGCAGCACAACCTATGGACATCGGTGAACTGGCGAAGGTGACTCGTCAGCTGATGACACGAACAGTAGCTCCGGTCGGGTGCGAAAAGCAGGAGATAAATACTTTCGAGAAGAAGATTGAGGAGTTAGAGCGTGAGATAGCAGCATTACGAGTAAATCATAAAAGGAACGATAAATGTTACGCTTGTGAAGAGGCAGGACATTGGAAGATAAACTGTCCAAGAAGACGACGACGACGAAATTTTAAACATTATAACGTGTTTTCTTTCCACCCTAGGAATTGGGAGGTCCTTGCACTAGTAGATAGAGGGGCAATTTATGCCAGAGTGTACATAAATGAACGGGAGTTAGTGTGTTTGATTGATACAGGGGCAGCTATATCGTTAATAAGCAAAGAACAATGTAAGACAATTAAACCATGTACATTAGCTGTCCACACCATAGGAGGGCATATGCTAGAGGTGTTGGGGGTATCTAACAGTATTGTAAAAATGAGTGGAGCTGAGATAAATTTTCCGTTCGTGGTAACCACAAGCTTATCGAGACCGATATTAGGAGCAGATTTCCTAAGAGAGGTAAAAGCAATAATTGACTTGAGAAGCGGGAAAATGGTCACAAAGTACGGTTCATTGCCAATACATGAAAGTAGCGAAGTGGCTGAAATAAGGATGGCAACGGACGTCTCGACCAAGAAACCTAACGTTAACGAGTTATGCGCAAAGTATGCGAAACTGTTCACTGGAGATGGGGAGCCGTATGGATTTTGTGACAGAGTAAAGCATGAAATTCCTATAAAGAACGACCGAGTAAATATATTTACAACACGTCGTGTCCCAGTGCATTTAGAGGCCGAGGTAAATCGACAGGTCCAGGAAATGTTGAAGGAAGGTATAATTGAGGAAGCAGACAGCCCGTATAGCTCACCGGTACTCTTGGTAAAGAAACCCAATGGAAAGTATAGATTTTGCGTCGACTTTAGAGAACTGAATAATATAACAGACCTGAAACCGTGCGCAATGCCAACAGTAGTAGAAACATTAGATCGATTACAGAATGCCACGGTGTTTACAGTGCTGGATCTACGGTCAGGTTATTGGCAACTACCTATAAAAGATAGCGATCGCAAAAAGACAGCATTTACTATACGGGATAAACAGTATCAATTTAAACGAATGCCGTTCGGGTTGGCTGGTGCACCGTTCACGTTCAGAAGATTGATGACGCTGCTGCTTAAGAATCTAGATAATGTTGAGGTATATGGCGACGATGTAGTTGTATACAGCCTGACGGAAACAGATCACGTCAAGCATGTGGAAGCGGTCTTAAAGCGAATTGACGAATTTGGGCTTCGAATTAATAAGGAAAAGTCGCAGATAGCGAAAAACAGCGTCATATTGTTGGGACGTAAAGTGGGAAACGGAGAAATAAAGCCATTACCAGAGAAAATTCTTACCATAAAAAATATTGCAGTACCTAATTCGAAAGGAAGTTGAGACAGTTCCTGGGAAGAGCGGCGTTCTATAGTCGGTTTGTCAAGAATTTCAACGAAATAGCAGCGCCCTTATATAAGTTGCTGAGCAACACCAAGTTTACATGGACTGAGGCTGCCGAACAAACGTTCAACCGAATCAAAAACATGCTAGACGATCGTCAGATGACGCTGCGACTGCCTGAACCCGGTAAACTGTTTACAGTGGCCACAGATGCAAGTGATCATGGTATAGGTGCGGTATTGAGTCAGGCTGATAGAGTGGTGGAATACGCAAGTCGCGTTCTCACACCCGCCGAACAGAAGTATTCAACGATCGAGAAGGAATGCCTAGCAATCGTGTGGGCAGTAGAGAAATGGAGACCGTACCTTTTAGGTAGACGATTTCACATCGAGACGGATCATAAGCCCCTATAATGGTTGAAAACAGCAAAAGACCCTCGGGGGAAGTTGGCTCGATGGATGCTACGTCTGCAGGAGTATGATTTCAGCATCGGGCATGTGCCAGGGGAGGAAAATGTAATGGCAGATTATTTGTCAAGACCGGACACCGAAGCCGAACTTCCAGAGATAGCGTGTGCAGTTAACGGCCTAGAGGGAGACCCCCTAGAACTCGTCCGACAGCAGAAAGCCGACCCTAACCTTCGGGAGGTAATCAGAGTGATAAAAGAGGGAGAAGATGTTGACAAGAGTAGAACAGATAAAGAATTAACAGTGTTGCTGAGGCAGAAGGAGAGACTGAGAGTGAACGGATACGGAGCCTTGACCTGGCGGGATGATGACGAGAATTGGGTAGCAATAATCCCAAAAGATCTGCGCCAGGAGATGATTCGTGAATGTCACCAGGTAGCGCATACAGGTATTGCACGGACAACTGATTTGCTGCGACAAAGTGCGTACTGGCCAGGTATGAGAGACGATGTTGCACGATATGTATTAGCGTGCCAGCGATGTCAAATAATGAAAGGAGATCGATGCATACGACCGCCATTGCAGTCAATTCCAGTAACAGCAGTTGGTGATTTGTGGTCAGTAGATGTTATGGGACCGTTCCCGCAGACGACAAGTGGTAACCAGTACCTGCTGGTGATGACTGAGCATGCCACACGATGGGTAAATGCCGTGCCGATGGCGGACCAACGTGCAAGGACGGTGACGGAAGCGGTAATGCGGCACATTGTGG
>CALYCR020003427.1:0-29358 GCA_944470395.2 Schistosoma turkestanicum
AAAACGAAAACATTACATTGAACACCACTCTATTTGCACACCATCTTTGAGTCGTCGTGACTTCCAACGCTCCATCCTTCTTCTCGCATTCCTGTTGTTGCTTCCTTTCCTTCCTGTTGGTACTACTCCATTTACTTCTTCTTGCTTTTGCTCCATTTGCTTTCCATTTTCCTCTTCTGACGACCGTGAGACTTCTTCTTTCACTTCCCTTCTTATACTACTTATATCGTTCGTATAAGTAGCACACCACAGTAGTAGTAGTAGTAGTAGTTACTTACCGAACACAATGAATGAGGTTGCGCAATATCTTGGATTGATTACAGTTAGATATGAACAATGTTGGATGTCGGCTTAGTGATCTAGAGGCTAATCGTTCGCGCATGATCTCAGGGGTCATGAATACTGTCAGGGATGTTAGATCCCCCGAATTCACTTGATAAAGGTCCTAGTTTTGGATTTAATGTTTTCGAGCATGGGCTGATCAACTGACCTTGAGATCACATTTCCCACCAGGAAAATCCTTGCCTGTGATTCATCACTGTGTTATTTTAGTGTGCTATTTTTGTGAAATTCCCAAGGATGTCTCTATGATGTATAAATAAACGTGATTTGTGTGCTTGAATTGATTGTGTGCTGGCTGTGTGTTTGTAGAATACACTTTCTACACTATATAAAGACTTCTCCGTTAGTTCCTTTGGATCAATGGATCAGAGTAGCCTACCTGGACGCTGGTTCCTTGTCTCGACTAAGGTGAACTCGTGACAGTTTCAAGCATATCAAGTGACGAGTAGAACAAATACGCCCTGTTGATAAGTCCTATACTAGAATGAAACAGCTGTCTAGTGTCTGTAGGATTTAATAGATCTCATCTAGTATGATTAAGTAAAGATGAAGTCGAACTGGTCAGCAAATCAGTTTTTGACAAATTATGTTGAAAACTAATCATTTCGTCAACATGATTTCATTGAAGCTGAATAATCTCTAAAATTCTATTGAGATAATTTTATTATATACTCATTTAATGACCAGTGTCATATTTGAGTGAGATGCTGTCATCTTACTTACTTTCGCATATTATCCCCTAATGGAACATAGGCCGCCAACCAGCATTCTCCAATTTACTTTATCCTCAGTCTTACTGTCTCGTTCTGTTCATTTGACTCATGTCTGTCTCCATATCTCGGCGGAATATGTTCCTTGGCCTTGAGGATTCTAAGTTATGGCTTGTCTTGTGAAACAGTTGGGTGGTTTCTTCAATGCGTATTCTATCCGCTTACAGAGCTTCTTCGTGATTTCCTCCTCCACTGGAATCTGGTTTGTTTTCTCCCTGATTAGGTTGTTGCTGATAGTTTCTGGCCAACGGATTTAGGCTATTCTGTGTAGACAACTGTTAATGAACACTCATGTCTTCTGGATGATCGCTTTCATAGTTATCAAAGTTTCCACTCAACACGGTAGAACTCTCTTGACATTTATATGGAAAATTCCTCATTTAATGAACAGTTTCATATAATAGCTGTCACCCAATGGACTTCAATTCATGTCGGTCAGGGGGTCCGTATTCTACCAAAGACAATCGATAATGGTAACTTAATATCGTGAACTGATTGAAGTTAGACATCGACTCAATGATCTCGAGTTTAAGTGTTCGTACATGGAAACGGAAGTCCTGAATCCAATTCCAATATTGGGAAGTTCTATACTAGGACGATATGGTTATTCAATGGTCTTAGATTTTCAAAAGTAGTAGGCTAACATTGATCGGTTCATGATTTCAATGGTTTATCGGTCTAGTATTTTCAGAATGACGTCTATCAGAATCATATTCCTCTAAACTATATAAGTAATAGCTAAACAGACATAAAGCTGTGTATACAAAAGTGATTTGTTCAATTCAATCTGTAACCAATTAGTTCATGCTCCTGTTGGGGACGACAGATCTCCAAAACTCATTTGGGAACGGTCTTTATTTTGAATTTTTTATGTTTTCGCGCATAAGTTGCTAACTTGACCTTGAGATTACATTTCCCACTTAGAAAATCCTTCAATGTGACTGGTTGATGGATTATTTTATTATGCTATTTTTGTCGCTCAACTAAGGACGTGTCTATTGTATATAAGAAAACGCGATTTGTGTGCTTGTCGACAAAGTATATTCTGGTTGCGCTTTGAACATGCTCTTACTCGCCATGTATTATAGGGATACTATCCATAACTCACTCACGTCTCATATAGTCGAATAATGAAAATTTCGGAAATGCGAAAAAATCATTGCACGACATGAGACAAAGTGTAATTAATAGAAGTGCAGTAAGCTGGGCTGCCTCTTCTATTATCCTACGCCATATATGCTATACAGCTATTATAGAATTGAAGGTCTCTTATGAGACTAGAGACTCGCAGTGAATATTGTGGATGTCAGGGCATAACGTTTGATAGGAGTAATCTGTTTCAATGTGGTTTGTTTCATTGCACTCCTCTCATCATCTCCTATCGAATGATATATAACATGTTTACATGTCTTGACATTCATATTCTGCGCTTTGCACATGCTCTTACTCTGTATGTATTATAGAGATTACTTAGTTACTTACTTTCGCCTGTTACCCCCAATGGAGCATAGGCCGCCCACCAGTTTTCTCCAACCAACTCTGTCCTGGGCTTCCCTCTCCAGTTCTGTCCAATGTTTGTTCATTCCTCTCATATCTTTCTCTATTTCTCGCCGTAGTGTGTTCCTTGGCCTTCCTCTTTTCCTTTTGCCTTGAGGGTTCCATGTGAGAGCTTGTCTTGTGACGCAGTTGGGTGCTTTTCGTAGTGTATGTCCTATCCACTTCCACCGCTTCTTCCTGATTTCCTCCTCCACTGGAATCTGGTTTGTTCTCTCCCACAGTAAGTTGTTGCTGATGGTGTCTGGCCAACGAATACGAAGTATTTTGCGTAGACAACTGTTAATAAACACTTGTATCTTCTGAATGATGGCTTTGGTAGTTCTCCATGTTTCCGCTCCATACAGTAGAACTGTCTTGACATTTGTATTGAAAATCCTGATTTTGGTTTTGTTTGAAAGTTGTTTGGAGTTCCAGATATTTTTCAACTGTAGAAATGCAGCCCTCGCTTTGCCGATCCGCGTCCTCACATCTGCGTCCGATCCACCTTTCTCGTCGATGATGCTGCCAAGATATGTGAAGGTGTTAACGTCCTCCAAGGTATCTCCATCAAGCGTGATTCGGTTGGTGCATGTTGTGTTGCATCGGAGAATTTCGCTTTTTCCTTTATGTATGTTGAGACCTACTGCTGCAGAGGCTGCTGCTACACTGGTCGTCTTCTCCTGCATTTGTTGTTGAGTGTGCGATAGAAGAGCCAGGTCATCTGCGAAGTCCAGATCGTCCAGCTGCGTCCTAACTGTCCAGTTGATACCGTGCTTCCCTCCTGATGTTGACGTCTTCATAATCCAGTCGATGACCAGGAGAAAGAGAAAGGGTGAGAGTAAGCAACCTTGCCGGACACCGGTCTTCACCTCAAAAGAGTCTGTCAGCTGACCTCCGTGCACGATTTTGCAGTTGAATCCATCCTAAGAATTCCGTATGATGTTGACTATTTTCTCAGGCACACCGTAGTGTTGAAGAAGCCGCCACAGTGTTTTCCTATCCACGCTATCGAATGCTTTCTCGTAGTCGATGAAGTTGATGTAGAGTGGTGAGTTCCATCCAATTGATTGTTCCACAATGATCCGTAATGTAGCAATTTGGTCAGTACATGATCGATCCTTACGAAATCCGGCCTGTTGATCTCGAAGTTGGGCGTCTACGAAGTCCTTCATTCTGTTTAACAATACCCTGTTGAAGACTTTGCCTGGTATTGAAAGAAGAGTGATGCCCCTGTAGTTCTCACACTTGCTGAAATCGTCTTTCTTTGGTATTTTAATGAGGTATCCTTTTTTCCAATCTGATGGTACTTGTTCCTCATCCCAAATCTTCTTAAAGAGAATGTGAAATATTTTCGCAGTTGCTTCCACATCCGCTTTCATTGCCTCTGCTGGAATGTTGTCTGGTCCTGCTGCTTTGCCGCTCTTGATTTGTCTGATGGCTATACTGATCTCCTCAATCGTAGGTGCGCCAATATTAATTGGGAGGTCCTTGGATGCTGCTTCGATGTTGTGTGGGTTCAGTGGAGCTGGTCGATTCAATAGTTCCTTAAAGTGCTCCACCCACCTATTTCGCTGTTCTTCAGTGTTGCTGATTATTTTCCCTTCCTTGCTTTTCACTGGTCGTTCTGGTTTACGATAGTTCCCGGCGAGCTTCTTTGTTGTTTCGTACAATTGTCTCATGTTTCCTTCTCTTGCAGCCTTTTCCGCCGTCATTGCTAGATCTTCCACATATTTTCGTTTGTCAGCTCTGATGCTCTTGTTCACTTCCCTGTTTGCTTCTGTGTATGCAGCTTGTGCGGTAACTTTCTCTGCTCTTGTCCGGCTGACATTCACTGCTGCCTTCTTGTTCCTCCTTTCTTGAATTTTTTCAAGAGTACCAACAGAGATCCATTCCTTGTGATGGTGCTTCTTGCGACCAAGGACCTCCTGACATGTTGAAGTGATTGCCTCCTTGATACATTTCCAATTGTTCTCCAATGTTGCTTCCTCTCCATTGAGTAGATCCTGAAAGGCCTGGAACCTATTGGTGAGGGCTATCTTGAATTCGTTGAGTTTTACGGTATCCCGAAGAAAGACCGTATTAAACTTCTGTGATGTTGTCTGCCCCGTTGTCCAGTGCTTCTTTAGTTTCAGTTTCATTTTGGCGATTAGCAAATGGTGATCTCAGGCTACATCAGCTCCTCTCCTGGTTCTCACATCCTCCATGGTCCTTCTGAACTTTTTGTTGATACAGATATGGTCAATTTGGTTTTGAGTAGTGTGGTCCGGTGAAATCCATGTGGCTTTGTGAATGCGTTTGTGCGGGAATATTGTGCCACCGATGACCAGTTTGTTGAAGGCACATAGATTTGCAAATCTCTCACCGCTTTCGTTTCTTTCTCCCAGTCCATTGCGTCCCATGATGTCTTCATATCCAGTGTTGTCCATTCCAACCTTGGCATTCAGGTCTCCCATAAGAATCGTCAAATCCTTTGGTGAACATTTATCGACGATTGACTGCAGCCTTTCGTAGAATTGATCTTTAACGTCGTCATTGTAGTCATTGGTAGGTGCATAACATTGGATGACGTTCATTGTAATGTCCTGTTTCTTTGTTTTGAAGGATGCTTTAATGATCCTGGGTCCATGAGATTCCCATCCTATCAGTGCCTTTTGTGCATGTTTGGACAGCATCAGTGCAACTCCTTGTGTATGTGAAGCGTTTTCCTCTTCATGTGCGAAATCTTTAGATTGATCAGAGTTAGAGATTAACATAGTGATATGTCAACTTAGTGGCCTAGAGGTTAAGTGTTCACACATAAGAGAACGATGGTCCTAGGTTCGAAATTTGCAAGTGGCAGGAGTTGTAGATGCACACTGTCATTGATGAGTCTCATACCGGGACGAAACGGCCATCCAGTGCTTGTGTGTGCTTTTAATGTGGTGGTTTGACAACTAGTGTTATCCAATTACTATACATTCTTTTCATATCTGTCTCCAACTGTGGGCGTAATGTGTTCTTTGGACTTCGTCTTCCCTTTTGGTTTTGTGGATTCTAAGGTGGGGTTTGTCTTGTGATGTAGCTTGGTGCTTTCTTCAGTATGTAATCCTATCCACCTCCTGGACTTTTTTGCTAACTTTTTCACTCAGCTGGAGGATTTGTTCTGATTTGTTCTGCATCTAAGAACGGTTGTTACTGATGATGTCTAGCCGACGGATCTGTTAGGATTAAAATTACACCGGTCCATGGTAAGATGCGAATTCAGTGTTCATAAACAAGATTGAATTACCCCAGAATCATTTTCCAGATACAAGATTGTAGATGAGCAAGTATTTGAGAGTTTGGTGTAAGTAGACTTTGAATGGTCGTCTAAATATTGAAGATGTTAGATTCCCAGAACTAGCTTGATAAATATCCTGATTTTGGATTTTGTTCATGGGCTGATCAGTTGACCTTGAGATCATATTTCCCACCAGGAAAATCCTTGGCTGTGATTGGTTACTGTATTATTTTAGTACGCTGTTTTCGTAACTCTCTCAAGGACATCTCTATAAAGTATAAATAAACGCAATTTGAGTGCTTGATACATTGTGTGCTGGCTGGGTGTTTGTAGAATACACTTTCTACGCTTTATCAAGACTTCTTCGTTAGTTTCTTTGGGTCGACGGAACAGTGTAACCTACCTGGACGCTGATTAATTGTCTCGTTCTCGTTCGAAAGAGATTATTCAAGAAGTATAATTCAGTGAGATAAGTTTAGAAAGACGAATCCAGATGATTAGGATTTGAGAGAACACAACGAATAGATGCACTTGCACGATTGTAAACGATTTTGAGCCATGTCATTCAAGGTCTCTAACCATCGGTGACTTTCGGTAGCCTACATCTACCAACATGACTCAATCCACTTGTCACTGACTTCATGGATTTGTGCCATGTTTTGTTCTGGCCGCCCCTAACTTTCGACCAACCTATTCCTACATCGTAAAATATAGCTCTACGAAACAGTCGGTGGTCAGGCAATCGTAACACATGTCCCAACCACCTCAACTGATGAAGTTTCATCACTTCATCTATTGATCTACCACCCTTTACCTAGGACCTGTTTCATAACAATGGCATTGCTCACTCGGTTGTTCCACAATTCACGAGCAATGCTTTGAAGACACATGTGATCGAAAACCAGTAACCTACGAATATCTTCTACTTGACTAGCCATGTTTCACAGCCATAAATTAGGATGGAGCGTAATACAGCACAGTACATTGATCAGCAAAACATAGCTGTTAACTTGAAGGAACTGTTTCTCTCTGATGGATTCAATTTCTATACTGATAAATGCTAAATAACATCTGGACTGAAATCGAAAACGGTTTTCTCGTTGACTATCTAATGTTTGAAGTAAATTTATAGTTGAGTTCAATTCATGTGAAAGAAATATCCCAATCATAAATTATTCCCCGAATTAAGCACACACTCAATCCTATTCACAATTGAAACTGGTGTTGTGATTGTGGTGTGAGCTACTTATAAGTAGTATATGACGTGAGTGTCAACGTAATGTCTGGCAGCAGAAGATTGGGGAAGATCAACAAGAAAGGAAGAGTTAGAACACAATGGAATTTGTATGAAACGCATGAATAGTGACAATGGATTGATGTTTTGCAACAGGAACAGTCCAGTTTTTGATATGATGGACTGATATTTTGCAAATTAAGCGTTTAAGATATGGTTTTCCGAGTTTACAGAGTGACTCTGTAATTTTCGTTAAATACAATCCGGTTGCCCTCACCTGTGTTCTCGTTCACTACATAATGACTAATCAACTTTCAATTTTGAATTTAAAAAAACAAAACAAAATTCCTTTCAATATTCAACATTTTTTTTCCTTTGTTTAAATAGATCAATCAAATACACCATTGAATAATAATAATAATAATAATAATAATAATAATAATAATACTAGTCAACAATTTCAAAATCAGCCATTTTATCATAATGACACTATAAATAGTAATAATAATTATTATTATGATGATTGTTCAATGAACATTGATCAACATCATCATCATCATTCAATGTTCAATGATCAATCAATGAATTCAATGTGTTCAACATCCAATTCATCAACATCATCATCATCAGTGTTACCAATAGCAACAACCAATCATCATCCACCACCTTATTATCATTATTATTACTATTATTCGTTACCATTGAAGAAAAATGCTGAAAATGATTTTTTCAACCAATCGAATTCACTGAATAACAATAATTACGTAACACCTACTAGTGGTCATGGTATGTCAACAATCTACTATTCACCAAATTGGCAATTATCCCCATCATTATCTGTTTATTCTACATGTTCCTCCTCGTCCTCGACATCCTCGTCAACCTCGTCATTGTGTTCATGTTCATCCCTGTCATCAACATCATCAACATCCTATCAAACAACACCTTATTACATTCATGTCAATTCAAATGAATCTTATTTTATCTCATCGAACAATCATAATTATTGTCCTTCACAATTGAACACATATTCACGTTGTCATGGTGATGATGAATATTATTATTATTTTCAACCGGTTTTTTTAAATTCAACATGCGACGAGGATGATGATGATGAAATTTATGAAAACGTTTCTCATCATCATTCTACACCACATCAACAACCACAATCGATAAACGCAAATCATGATCAATATCCCCAAAATAATAATAATTATTACTGTAACTATTATTCTCATCAGTCTAATCCTTGGCTGACAATGTCAGATCATGTAATTTCACCGATCATTACTAATACTACTTATAATCACAATACTACTTATTCCCCAAAATCGATCAATCATTATCCCATGGATTGTTTCCAGTCAAATAGTCAACTTTATTATCAAGAACAAGCAACAACGCAGCCATCGCCACAGCCACTGCCATCGCAACAACAACAAGGACAACTGACCGTTCAATGTTCAATCGCAGAAAACATTGATCAGTACACCCCGATAAGAAAACAATTGATGCAAGTTAGTAGCAACAGCAGTTGCAATAATGATGAGCATTGTGATTTAAGCAACTCAGCGATAAATTATTACTATCCACTTGTGTTGAATTCATCCAGCATGAATTGTTTACAGGAACAACATGAATTTGCGAAAGAATTCAGTCGGGAAGATGGTTTACATGAAGGAGGAGAACAGGATGAGTTTCAGGAGGATGGTGAAGATGAAGAAGAAGGCGTGGAAGAGCATTTTGACGATGATTCGCATCAGTATGATCATCATTATCATGAACAACCGCAACACCAGCACCAACCTCACAATGAATTCATCATCGATCAAAATCTTTTTGAAACGACAACCGATTGGTCTAATAATAATGTATATTATTTAAACAATTCGTCAACATTGTCAATAAAACAACCCGGTCAATTTGAACAAGATTTCATGGTAGAAAATGGCGGTGGCAGCGGCGGCAGCAGTAATCAATATTGTTTTGAAGAATGTCTTCTGGGAACTACCAGTGGTGACACTACTACTAGTACTACTACTGATACTACTAATAATAGTAGTAATCATCACCATGAATATTCAACCAATCAGAATTGCCCTAGTGAATTTGACAATTCATTGTTGAACTATTATTTCATTGTCAATTCACAACAACACCAACAACAACCGGTATCATTGGACAATTGAACATGTTGAACATTGAACGCTTTGAATCCGGTTTTTTTAAAGAAAAAAAAATGCAAAAAACCAATTTTTTCTTCCAAACTTTTTTTTGTAATTTTTTTCAAAAATATTCAACGTTTTTAATTTTTTTTTAATTATTATTTTCCAACCGGTGAACACTTTTTGAAAAAAAACATTTTTGTTTGTTTTTTCTCCCTTTTTTGGATTATTGTTGATTTTTAAATCTCCCGCTTTTGTTTATATTCTGAAATTAAAACAAACAGACAAACAAAAGAAATATCAATTTGAATTTTACCTGTGATCAATTTATCATGTTGTTCAATGATAAATAAAAAACAAAAAAAGTTTGTTTTAATTTTGTATTATTATAGTAATATGGAACTGGTTGTTTGATATACACATTGAAATGATGTATGAATGAATCCTTAAGTGGTCAATTAGAGTTAGACATGAATACCACATTGGATGCTGCTCAGTGGTTCAGAGGTTAGGCGTTTGCGTGCACAAGACCGAAGGTCCCGGTGTAGTGAACGAGAACACAGGTGGGGCAACCGGATTGAATTGTATTTCACAAAAATTACAGAGTTACTCAGCAAAATAGGAAAACCATATCGTAAATTGTTCATTTGCAAAATATCAGTTCATCCTATGGAACTGGACTGTTCCTGTTGCAAAATATCAATCCATTGTCACTATTCATTCGTTTCATACAAATTCCATTGTGTTCCTCACACTCTTCCTTTCTTGATCTTTCCCCATCCTCTTCTGCTGCCAGACATTACGTTTTTACTCGCGTCATATACTACTTATTAGTAGCTCACACCACACCGGGTTCGTATCCTGTGAGGTGCAGGAGTTGTGGATGAGCGCTGACGCTGATGAATAGTCCCATACCAGGAAGAAACGGCCGTCCAGTGCTTGTGTGTGTTTCTAATGTGGTGGTCTAACAATGATTGACTGATGATTTCAAATGTGTAAGAATGAATGATTGTTAGACGAACACCATTGGAAATATGGAAGCGCAGGATGGCAGTTTCGTTCCAGTGTATGGGAATCATTAGACATGCGCATCCACGACTCACTCTACTTGCAGGAACTACCGTCTTGAGAGTGAAGGCTTAACCTCTGGACCTTTTGAGGATGTTAGATCCCCAGAATTCGCTTGATAAATATCCTGATTTTGGATTTATTTCATGGAACGATCAGTTCACCTTGAGATCATATTTCCAACCAGGAAAATATTTGGCTGTGATTGGTTACTGTGTCATTTTAGCGTGCTACTTTTGTGATTGTCTCAAGGACGTCTCTATAGAGTATAAATAAACGCAATTTGAGTGCTTGGATTCATTGTGTGTTGGCTGGGTGTTTGTAGAATACAATTTCTACACTATATCATGACTTCTTGCTGATACAAATTGGTCAAGGGATCATAGTAGCCTACCTAGACTCTGAGTCATTGTCTCGTTCGCGTTTATCGACTAAGGTGAACGCGTAATAGTTTCAAGCATACCTACAGGCGAGCATAACAGGACCACAACCTCAACCATTGTGTTAAGTAGTTATTGCCTCTACACCCAACAGGTTTGAACTCCATTGGTCACGTTTTCTCATTAGAACTTCAAGAATTTCCTCATCAAGCTAGTCACCACTAGTGTTCTGAATGCGTTCTAACGTTGAAGTTCGCCTATTGAAGGAGTTACCCGTATAATATTTTCAGTCTAGATAAAACCACCAAG
The DNA here is from genome assembly GCA_944470395.2 of Schistosoma turkestanicum. Lineage (NCBI taxonomy): Eukaryota > Metazoa > Platyhelminthes > Trematoda > Strigeidida > Schistosomatidae > Schistosoma > Schistosoma turkestanicum. The sequence goes on from CALYCR020003427.1 coordinate 11,064, forward strand.
CTTGTTCATTAGGTAGATATGAAATGATTAGCTCAGGTCTAAATTAACGTAGTGTTTATTACCAGTTGATATCAGCCAGTCAGTTAGTCAGTTACAACGTAGAACTTCGTATATGAATGAGTACATTAGTACAGGCTCAGTCAACAGTACCACTTTGCTCTTAGACCTTGAGTAGTTGCTGCTTTTAGTTTCATCGTTCTCCAATCGACCTGCCTAACATGGTAGAACCTACAAGGACATATGTCCTAACCAATATAGCTCGGTTGGGTCATCACGATAAACAAGCCCTATCACCACGTCAAGGTAACAGCTACGGTCCGACTTTGCTGATAAACATACTTATACCTCATACTGGTTACTTCATTTTTAATGATTATTTCATAAGTTGGTGTTGTTCTAGTTGAAATTCAACAACTAGATGTACTGTGGTACATTTCAATATTGATATTCATACATTGATAATGTAATTGTAAATATGCCTGTTACTCCTTGATTTTGAACAATTTGGTCTCGTGTTCTGGTACGGATATGAAGGCGGTTATCACTTCCCGGTTGCCCACACCGTGGAAGGTTGTTTCTTGAGGAACCTGAAAAGGAAGATAGATTAGTGTTGATCTTAACGACCTGGAAGCGTGTCCAAGGGGAAACTGCTTCAGGCCGGTGACGCACGGCCTTTTTATGAGAAATTTTTTGAGTGTTAGCTCCGCTACTGAAAGCCCTTAGTGGGCACCCTTACCTCCGGAGATGGAAATCCGTGAGGTAGGGTGAGGTGTGACATTTTTAGGGTCGACCTTTTCTAACCCCATCCTTCCTTGTGAGAAGGCAGCATCTCTGCAGATGCTGGTTGTCCGAGGGAAACATCTTACTGCTGCTGTCACACCTCTCTGCAGTCAGTAGTACGACTTCGCCCTCAGACCTTCGGTAGCTGATTTTAGTCTCATTGCTCTCCAATCGACCAGCCTGGCATGGTAGAACCTTCAGGAACGTGTGTTCCAGCCAATATAGCTCGGTTGGGTCATCACGATAGACAAGCTCGATCACCACGTCATGGTAGCAGCTTCGGTCTTCTTCATCACCATTAATACCTCTACTATCTCTATCACTATAGGATTCGATTTGACATTTGTGTCTCTGTGCTAATGTGGTATGGCAACATGAACTTATGTACATACGTACGAAGTTCTACGTTGCAACTGACTGACTGTTACTCCTTAATGAGGTAGAGGCCACCGACCAGTGAATTCTTTTTCTGGTTGGCGGATTTTTTTTATTATAGAGAGTTGAATTTCTGCGAGATAAGGTCACTAACCTCATGCCCAACCCTCCTTCTTTATATCTGGGCAAGGGAACCGGCAGTAACCGTAGAATGACTCCAGGTGGAGTTCAAGTCACCGACTTCTCTCTTGGGTGCATCTTTTTAACAGTTTCCATTGTGTTATTCTATCCTTTTGATGTCTGCTTCCGATTACGGGTGTATTAGGTTCTTTGATCTTAAGTATTTCAAGTTGTGTACGTTACTCACAAGGTTGGTTATGAGTAGTGTTAGTAGTAGTAGTAGTGTGAGTAGTAGTAGTAGTGTGAGTAGTAGTAGTAGTAGTAGTAGTAGTAGTAGTCGGAGTAGTAGTAGTAGTAGTATGTAGTGAAGTCTCCCTTGAAAATTTCTCACGAAGTCAACAGTTCAATACATATAATCAGAAAACTTGGAAACCAAAACAGGGGTTATAAAACGTAGACTATCACATACTTGTATGTATATAGATGACTAAAGACATACATGCACGTGCACACACACAGACACACACAATATGCATTTTTTTGAACAATATCTGTTCCATCCAGGTGATAGTCTATGTTCGAATGGAAAGCTTATCACAACTAGTGAAGTTTAAACAACAACTAACTGGATTTTATGTCTGTCATGGTAACTAAATCCTATCAACCTTAATTAGTTTGTTATATAACAAAGTAATGAACAGCATGAGATTCAAACTGAGTCCTCTAGAAGGGTAAGCATTTATACGTGTGTTATGCTCGTCTCTAGATATGCTTGAAACTATTATGAGTTCATCTTAGTTGAATAACGAGAACAAAACAATGAACCAGCGTCCAGGTAGGCTACTGTGATGCCTTGACCCAACTGTATCAGTAAGAAGTTTTGATATATCGTAGAAAGTGTATTCTACAAACACCCAACCAGCACACAATGAATCCAAGCACACAAATTGCGTTTATTTATACTCTACAGAGACATCCTTGGGATAATCACAAAAAATAGAACACTAAAATGACACAGTAACCAATCACAGCCAAGAATTTTCCTGATGGGAAATGTGATCTCAAGGTCAACTGATCGTTCCATGAAATAAATTCAAAATCAGGATATTCATCAAGCGAATTCTGGGGATCTAACATCCCCAACAGCGTGAAAACAAAGCCGATGTGACAATTAAGCGGTCATTCAGTACTCTCATATTTCTAACCATGATCTAGCTAAGATTAGTCCGTCATCTAATCTCCACAAACTGATTATACTACTTCGGAGAAATATTGATAAATAGACATTGCTTTCATGATAGGATTGTAGAAGTTGTTGAGTTACTGTTTGAAATCTTGAATCGATTAATGCTAAACCTAACCTCCAATCACTGAATGGTCGTTTCATCCTATTTTGTGACTCATCAGTAGTATACATCTATGCCTCCAGCTCGTGAGAACAGAACTCAAGAACTCTTAACCTCTAGATTTCAAAAGTAACCCAACAGTTTGAACAACCCTATAATGAAAATTATCATGTGCTCACTGGTGACCAGTTTCTTCGAGTTCTAATGAGAAGTCGTGACCAGTGAAGTTTCAACCCTATTCGGGTATGAACTAGTGTTTACTGAAAACAGTAGATGAAGTTGCGCAATACCATGCATTGAACGAAGTTAGGATGACATGAACACCGTAAAATATCGACAATGTAAGCAAACCCTTTTTTTATCATTTTAAATTGTCTAATTTTAATCTCAACTGGTTGTATCAATGATTTTTTTCTCTCTAAAATAATTGATTAGTTGGTTGTAAAAATTTTTAATAGCCAGAACCTCCGCCCCACCCCTAATATCTCCACACACACACAAACAGTAATTCATCTGTAAATCAAAATGATTTTAAGAACACCAAATTTAATAAAATATCAATTTCTTCAAGTTGCGTTTTTCTAATTTTCCGCTACCAACTATTACTGCTACTATGGTAACCTAATGTTGATTATATCATCAAAGTCAGTGACTAACTAAGTAAGTAGCTCTTTATTCTTAAACATTTCATATTTCATCGTTTATACATTGCGCACACAACAACAACAACGAAAAAATAATTTTTTTTTGTAAAAGTTTTAATTGTTTTTAAATATAAAATAATAAAAATAGTTTTGAGGTCAATTTTTTTTATCTGATGTCATCATAACTCTATTCTAATTGTGTCTTCTTTTGACATGACATAATTTATTGTGTCTATATGTGTGTGTGTATATGTGTATGTGTCTGCGTGTCTATGTGTCGTTGTGTGTGTGTTTGTGCCACCTGTGATTCAAATGATTCTTATAATTCTTATTTAATGTACTCATGTACTCATTTTCGATGGACAAACAGACATATGTCTGTCATCTATTGCTGACACGAGATGGATATATGGACACATACGCACACACTCATTATTTCTTTTTCCATTTTATGCATACAAAGGAATATTCTTTTGCGTGGGCGTGTGTGTGTGTGTGTGCGCTTGAGTAGCTTTTAGAAAATTAACAAGATTAAAGATAAACATCACTACTTTGGATATGCGGATGCGGATAATGACGATTATTATTGCATAACAACTGGATTTTATCAATGCTGTTAAAGTTGGATTGATTTTAATTTTTGTAAAAGAGTAAAATATTTAACTTATTACAATCGCTGTGTGTGTGTGTAAATGATTGTTTAAGATCCACGTGAAACCAAACCAAATAGTGGTGTGTATCATGCTAGTTAAGATAACCTTGGCTAATAAATAGTTACACACACACGCGTGCGCACACACACACACACTAAGACAAGTTAAAAGAGTTTTAGTCAAATATTAATTATATGGATGAGTAGTAGTTTTATTTGACTTACTGACTACTCTGTTATTTATATTATTGCTATGATTATTCTATGACTTTAGCCAAATGACATAAAAGCAGTATTGACTTTGATAGAATAAGTTGACATTAAAAAAATCACTTGAACTTATATTATAGAATAACGTTAACTTTTTCTAATCAAAACAGTGTAAGACAATTTTGACAGAATATTGATTAGTAGTATTGAGATGTGCATAGTGAAATAAGAAATAATGAGAACGATTGAAAACAGAATGAAAATATTCATTTTTTTAAAAATGATATAAAGAATTTGCTCAGTTTGTTGACTAGTTTCATGAAGAAATTCTTGGAATTCTTAGAAGAAGCTGTGATCAGTGGAGTTCAACAATGTCGGATGTAGGTAGTAGTAGTAGTGTGAGTACTAGTAGTAGTCGGAGTAGTTGTAGTGGTAGTAGTAGTGGGGTGCGCGCTACTTATAAGTAGTATATGACGCGCGACTGAAAACGTAATGTCTGGTAGCAGATGATGGGGGAAGATCAAGAAAGGAAGAGTGAGGGGAACACAATGGAATATGTATGAAACGCATGAAAAGTGAGTGAAATGTCAGACAATGGATTGATGATTGATTGAAGATTTGCAAATTAACAACGGTTTACGATATGGTTTTCCTATTTAACTGAGTAACTCTGTAATTTTCGTTAAATATAATTCGGTTGCCCTCACCTGTGTTCTCCTTCACTACAGTAGTAGTGTGGTGTGTGCTACTTATACGAACGATATAAGTAGTATAAGAAGGGATGTGAAAGAAGAAGAAGTCTCACGGTCGTCAGAAGAGGAAAACGGAAAGCAAATGCAAAACAAAAGCAAGAAGAAGTAAATGGAGTACCAACAGGAAGAAGTAAAGGAAGCAACAACAGGAATGGAAGAAGGATGGAGTGTTGGAAGTCACGACGACTCAAAGATGGTGGTGTGCAAATAGAGTGGTGATCAATGTAATGTTTTCGTTTTTAATTGACTCAGAGTGTAAATTTGCAATTAATACAATCTTCCGCGCCTGCCTCAGTCTTCTCAATTAGTGTCGCTGCCTCTACACAGGATGAAGATCCCATGGCCTCGGGAGTGTGGAGACGGAGATGTAAGGAGCTTCTTGAAGGAGTTCGAAGCCGGGGCGGAGCTGGTAGGAGTCGAGGAGCAGAGGGCGTAGGTTGTGGTGTTGGGGACTCTACTAAGAGGCAGGGCGAGACCGGTGTAAGATGGTGTGGAGGACGCTGACTGGGAGGTGGTGACGGAGAGGTTGCTGGTGGAGTCCGACAGCCCGGCGGATAGGCAGGACGCACTGCAGAAGTTCCAAAGACTGACGGTGGATGGCGACCCACTCGTGCTGGCTGTTGAGTTGACAAGATTGCTGCGCCGGGATATGCCAAATTTGGATGAGTCGCATGCACATCTGCTAGCGTCGCAAATCATTGAAAGTGTGCCTGCAGAGGTTGCCCGACAGTTGAGACTGGTGAACACCGCAAAACCAATGGACGTCACCGAGCTGGCAAAAGTAACCAGATAGCTGATAAACCCAACAGTCGCCTCGGTGGCGTGTGAGAGACAGGCGGATGATGTCGCAAAGAAGATAGAAGAGTTACAACGCGAGGTGGCAGAAGAAATAATAAATGCTATATTTGCGGAGGAACCGTGAATTGGAAGAGCAATTGCCCACCCAGACGAAAACGAAAATATTACATTGAACACCACTCTATTTGCACACCATCTTTGAGTCGTCACTTCCAACGCTCCATCCTTCTTCTTCCATTCCTGTTGTTGCTTCCTTTCCGTCTTCCTGTTGGTACTCCATTTACTTCTTGCTTTTTCTCCATTTGCTTTCTGTTTTCCTCTTCTGACGACCGTGAGACTTCTTCTTTCACATCCCTTCTTATACTACTTATATCGTTCGTATAAGTAGCACACACCACAGTAGTAGTAGTAGTAGTAGTAGTAGTTAATTACCGAACACAATGAATGAGGTTGCGCAATATCCTGGATTGATTACAGTTAGATATGAACTTTGTTGGATGTCGGCTTAGTGATCTAGAGGCTAATCGTTCGCGCATGATCTCAGGAGCCATGAATACTGTTAGGGATGTTAGATCCCTCGAATTCACTTGATAAAGGTCCTAGTTTTGGATTTTATGTTTTCGAGCATGGGCTGATCAACTGACCTTGAGATCACATTTCCCACCAGGAAAATCCTTGCCTGTGATTCATCACTGTGTTATTTTAGTGTGCTGTTTTTGTGAAATTCCCAAGGATGTCTCTATGATGTATAAATAAACGAGATTTGTGTGCTTGAATTGATTGTGAGCTGGCTGTGTGTTTGTAGAATACACTTTCTACACTATATCAAGACTTCTTCGTTAGTTCTTTTGTGTCAATGGATCAGAGTAGCCTACCTGGACACTGGTACATTCATTGTCTCGTTCTCGTTTATCGACTATGGTGAACTCGTAATAGTTTCAAGCATATCAAGTGACGAGGATAAGAAATACGCCCTGTTGATAAGTCCCATACTCGAATGAAACGGCTGTCTAGTGTTTGTAGGATTCTAATTATGGCTTAACAATGAACGATTCATAGTTTCAAAGAAATATATTTTTGAAAAATTGTGCTTTTATAGGAATTCGGGCTGAGAAATTCAACAGATATCATTGAAATGGTCAGCAAATCAGTTTCTGACAAATTATGTTGAAAACTAATCATTTCGTAAGTATGATTTCAGCGAAGCTGAATAATCTCTAAAATTCTAATGAGATAATTTTATTATGTGCTCATTTAATGACCAGTGTCATATTTGAGTGAGATGCTGTCACCCTTCTTACTTTCGCCTGTTATCCCATAATGGAACATAGGCCGCCAACCAGCATTTTCCAACCTACTCTGTCCTGAGTCTTACTGTCTCGTCCTGTCCACTCATGTTTGTCTCCATTTCTTGACAGAATGTGTTTCTCGGCATTGAGGATTTCAAGTTAGGGTTTGTCTTGAGAAGCAGTTGGGTGCTGTGCTCAATGCGTGTTCTATTCGCTTACAGCGCTTCTTATTGATTTATTCCTCCGCTGGAATCTGGTTTGTTTTCTCCCTGAGTAGGTTGTTGCTGATAGTGTCTAGCCAACAGATTTGAAGTATTCTATGTAGACAACTTTTAATGAACACTCATGTCTTCTGAGCGATTGCTTTCATAGTTATCCAAGTTTCCACTCCATACTGTAGAACTCTCTTGAACTTTTTGTATGTAAAATTACTCATTTAATGAACGGTTTCATATTATAGCTGTCACCCAATTGGCTTCAATTCATGACGGTCAGGGGGTCCGCAGAATACCAAAGACAATCGATAATGGTAATCTAATATCGTGTAATGATTGGATTTAGAAAACGATACTATTGGACACTGACACAATGATCTCCAGTTTAGGTGTTCGTACAAGAAAACGAAAGTCCTGAGTCCAAACCCAATATTACGGAGTGTATACTAGGATGATATGGTAATTCAATGGTCCATAAACACTCACGTCTAATATAGTCGAAAAATGAAAATTTCGGAAATGCGAAAAAATCATTGCACGACATGAGACAAAGTGTAATTAATAGAAGTGCAGTAAGCTGGGCTGCCTCTTCTATTATCCTACGCCATATATGCTATACTGCCTATATACAATTGAAGGTCTCTTATGAGACTAGAGACTCGCAGTGAATATTGTGGATGTCATGGCATAACTTTTGATAGGAGTAATATTTGTCAATGTGGTTTGCTTCATTGCACTGCTCTCATCATCTCCTATCGAATGATATATAACATGTTTACATGTCTTGACATTCATATTCTGCGATTTGCACATGCTCTTACTCTGTATGTATTATAGGGATACTATCCCTAACTCACTCACGTCTCATATAGTCGAAAAATGAAAATTTCGGAAATGCGAAAAAATCATTGCACGACATGAGACAAAGTGTAATTAATAGAAGTGCAGTAAGCTGGGCTGCCTCTTCTATTATCCTACGCTATATATGCTATACTTCTATTCAGAGATGAACGTCCCTGAGGAGACCAGAGGATTGCCGTGAATACTGTGAATGTCAAGGCACAACTTTTGATGCGAGTAATATTTTTCGATGTTATATGATGAGAGGAGTGCAATGAAACAAACCTCATCGAACAATATTACTTCTATCAAAAGTTCGGGCTTGCCATTCACTTTGTCTCTTTATAGGGGTACTATCCCTAACTCACTCACGTCTCATATAACCGAAAAATGAAAATTTCGCAAACGCGAAAAAGTCATTGCACGACATGAGACAAAGTGTAATTAATAGAAGTGCAGTAAGCTGGGCTGCCTCTTCTATTATCCTACGCCATATATGCTATACTGTTATATACAATTGAAGGTCTATTATGAGACTAGAGGGCCGCAGTGAATAATGTGGATGTCAGGGCATAACTTTTGATAGGAGTAATATTTTTCGATGTTATGTGATGAGAGGAGTGCAATGAAACAAAATCTCATCGAAAACTATTACTCCTATCCAAAGTTAGGGCTTGCCATTCACTTTGTCTCAATATAGGGATACTATCCCTAACTCACTCACGTCTCATATAGTCGAATAATGAAAATTTCGGAAATGCGAAAAAATCATTGCACGACATGAGACAAAGTGTAATTAATAGAAGTGCAGTAAGATGGGCTGCCTCTTCTATTATCCTACGCCATATATGCTATACTGCTAACCTTCGTGTAATTTGTTTGTTACAGCATGAAAAGTGTCTCTTATGAGACTATGAGGCTTGCATGGTGAATAATGTGATGTCAGGAACATAACTTTTGATGAGAAATATTATGTCAGATCAGGTGTATTGTTTGCATAGATTTCCGCACCATCGTGCCATACTAACATCAATTACTCTACTCGATATACCTGAATTATGCATCTTAACAATACGATTCACATGTCGTTGGTTACACATTACACTATTCCCCCGACACCCCAGAACCTGGCTCCCCCTGCCACACCACATCGCCTTATACCATTTACCTCTGACCGCAAGCATTATTATCCAATAACATAGTGAGTAGGGCTATAAGCAACTCTCCACCCCTGCCCCCCCCCCGCCACCCCCTCCCCACCTCCCCCCCCCCAAGTCGACGTCTCATATATGTGTAGTATGCGATATGCAAAATCTGAGGCAATAATGTGCAGATTAAAATAGAGCTCATTCGCCTAACGACTATGTGATGGAGGCCAGGAACTGCTGGATAGTGATCATTAGCAAGGCACATTGGTTTAAGATCCTGGGCTGCTAATCTACATGAGTATAAATCACCTACGCGTTATATAAAATGCTATATACTGACCGTATGTATAATAGCAATCTGAAGGCGTCTCTACATTGAGACTGCAAGAGGACCAGATTTGCAGTGAACTAATGATGATTGTAGCTAAGTGACCATAACTCCTATGATTAGGAAGTGCAATGTATGCTCGATTTTGTCACGGTGGTGATTGTGTATGGCATATGCACATGCCATATTTTAATCATTCTATCGAAAGGTGAATATGAATACATGTTTACATAGTAGATCGCACTACAGTGACAGTTCAAGAAGATATTGTCTGCGCCATGATGCCTTGCCACACCGCTCGTATACTGCAGCCAACTGAATGAACAGACCGAGGTGAGCACGTAACAATTCGTCTCAGTCATTTTCACACTCCGCCCTTACGCTGGTCGTGCCCGGATCGGTCACCGCAGATGATGAGTGAATGCATGAACGCTCACTATTGTTACAGGGGGCATACTACACCATTGAAACTGTGTGACAATGGTACGGTCCGCGGTCTTTGAGTTCATCGCAATTATCAAAATGCGCAATGATGGCCAATCGCACTAGGAGCCAGCACAATTATGCACAGAACGCAGTCCGAGACATGGTAAACATGTTCCATAGTATCATTCTCGAATGAAGGGAGATTATGAAGTCTGGCACACGGACATGTGCACACTAGATGATTGAAGCAACACAATTGTAGACATAATGAAAATTTACACTATCTATCGACAGAGGATTGCAGGCCCCTGACGCAGGATACCACAATTAATCACTGGAGCCTCGTGTTAGATAGCTCACTTATACGACAGAGCACGCTTCAAAGTTGAATCACAGTGTATATGGGACACGAGCCATCAGTCATATGCATTATGTATGGTGGGTGAGCGGATATAGATGATTAGACAAAGTATGACTATCGACCACACAGTGAGCTGTAATCTCACGCAAACTTCGTATTAACTTGTACACCTAATTCTCTCATGTCACGCCGTGCTAATGACTTTTTTTCGCATTTCGGAATTTTACATGGTATATTACGGCACATATTATGCAGACGTGACTGATCTGAGCTCCGGAGTATACTATCGTCCCTTTATAATATACTAGAGAAAGTGAAGAAGCTAGATAACCTAGCATGCACCGGACACGCGTACAAAGCAGATAATGACAACTGTTCACAGCATTCCACTGACGCTCATAACCATCAGCAGGGTGAATCAATCATTAGATCATTCACGCTCCATAGTGAGAGAATGAGAGAGTATAGCCAGATATATGTGCAATGAAAACCAAACACTAATTGCCAGCAACGAGCCTATTTTACCTATCAAAGAGATTAGATCCTGACAGATCGCACATTATTCACCTGCAATGCCTCTAGTCTCCAAGTGTAGATGTGCGAGTCACCTTAACATAATTACTTGTAGTTACGTGGGCCAATGAGTTCGATAATACGGACTTAACTATAGCAGGAGCTATTGTGCATCATTGGGTTCGTGACAGAGCGGATAAGGGATTAGATAGCGACGATCCGAGGCCATGCCTCGCAATATACTTTGACTGCCAAACTTGCTGTACTCTAAATGTACCACACATTTTCTTGCTCAGACACGGTTATCATAACACCTCTCGCCTGCGCTGCGAATGATTTTTTGTTATCGCATTTACGAAATGGTTAGTATATTCGGGAGTCGTATTACTGAGACGGTGATAATGAGTATGTGTATGATTGAGGAGGATTAGATCCTATGTTTTGAGACCTAAAGTGAATGCGAAGACCCACCGAAGCTTTTGGATAGAGGAGAGTAATATTGTTCGATGTATGAGGTTATTATGTTCATTGCTCATCTCCTACATGAGCTCGTAATCATATAAAGTCATTGAAAAATATTACTCCTATCAAAAGTTATGCCCTGACATCCACAATATTCACTGCGAGTCTCTAGTCTCATAAGAGACCTTCAATTGTATATAGGCAGTATAGCATATATGGCGTAGGATAATAGAAGAGGCAGCCCAGCTTACTGCACTTCTATTAATTACACTTTGTCTCATGTCGTGCAATGATTTTTTCGCGTTTGCGAAATTTTCATTTTTCGACTATATGAGACGTGAGTGAGTTAGGGATAGTATCCCTATATTGAGACAAAGTGAATGGCAAGCCCTAACTTTTGATAGGAGTAATAGTTTTCGATGAGATTTTGTTTCATTGCACTCCTCTCATCACATAACATCGAAAAATATTACTCCTATCAAAAGTTATGCCATGACATCCACAATATTCACTGCGAGTCTCTAATCTCATAAGAGACCTTCAATTCTATATAGCAGTATAGCATATATGGCGTAGGATAATAGAAGAGGCAGCCCAGCTTACTGCACTTCTATTAATTACACTTTGTCTCATGTCGTGCAATGATTTTTTCGCGTTTGCGAAATTTTCATTTTTCGACTATATGAGACGTGAGTGAGTTAGGGATAGTATCCCTATAATACATGGCGAGTAAGAGCATGTGCAAAGCGCAGAATATGAATGTCAAGACATGTAAACATGTTATATATCATTCGATAGGAGATGATGAGAGGAGTGCAATGAAACAAACCACATTGAAAAATATTACTCCTATCAAACGTTATGCCCTGACATCCACAATATTCACTGCGAGTCTCTAGTCTCATAAGAGACCTTCAATTGTATATAGCAGTATAGCATATATGGCGTAGGATAATAGAAGAGGCAGCCCAGCTTACTGCACTTCTATTAATTACACTTTGTCTCATGTCGTGCAATGATTTTTTCGCATTTGCGAAATTTTCATTTTTCGACTATATGAGACGTGAGTGATTAGGGACCATTGAATTACCATATCATCCTAGTATACACTCCGTAATATTGGGTTTGGACTCAGGACTTTCGTTTTTCTTGTACGAACACCTAAACTGGAGATCATTGTGTCAGTGTCCAATAGTATCGTTTTCTAAATCCAATCATTACACGATATTAGATTACCATTACGATTGTCTTTGGTATTCTGCGGACCCCCTGACCGTCATGAATTGAAGCCAATTGGGTGACAGCTATAATATGAAACCGTTCATTAAATGAGTAATTTTACATACAAAAAGTTCAAGAGAGTTTCTACAGTATGGAGTGGAAACTTGGATAACTATGAAAGCAATCGCTCAGAAGACATGAGTGTTCATTAAAAGTTGTCTACATAGAATACTTCAAATCTGTTGGCTAGACACTATCAGCAACAACCTACTCAGGGAGAAAACAAACCAGATTCCAGCGGAGGAATAAATCAATAAGAAGCGCTGTAAGCGAATAGAACACGCATTGAGCACAGCACCCAACTGCTTCTCAAGACAAACCCTAACTTGAAATCCTCAATGCCGAGAAACACATTCTGTCAAGAAATGGAGACAAAACATGAGTGGGACAGGACGAGACAGTAAGACTCAGGACAGAGTAGGTTGGAAAATGCTGGTTGGCGCCTATGTTTCATTAGGGGATAACAGGCGAAAGTAAGAAGGGTGACAGCATCTCACTCAAATATGCACACTGGATCATTAAATGAGCACATAATAAAATTATCTCATTAGAATTTTAGAGCATTATTCAGCTTCGCTGAACATCATTACTTACGACATGTGATTAGTTTTCAATATGAGGCAATTATGTCAGCAAACTGATTTGCTGACCATTTCAATGATATCTGTTGAATTTATCAGCCCGAATTCCTATAAAAGCACAATTTTTCAAAAATATATTTCTTTGAAAACTATGAATCGTTCATTGTTAAGCCACAATTAGAATCCTACTAACAGTAGACAGCCGTTTCATTCGAGTATGGGACTTATCATCAGGGCGTATTTGTTATACTCGTCACTTGATATGCTTGAAACTATTACGAGTTCACCATAATCGAAAACTCGCCCGTTGAGGAAAGCAACCGCAAGCAGCCTAACCCTCGTATCTCCAGGTCCTTTTCGGCCCCTGCTCTGCACCCCAATTGAGCGCGAAACGCCCCTAACCCCTCTGGAGATCGCACGTGTGAGCCCCCTCGCGCACCTCAAACACACAGTCCCTATCTGGAATTGTCTGATACTCCATAAGGTCAGATGGTTAAGGATTGTTGGCCCCGCGCACCTGTCCACACCATCCACTTTGTTATTCCCCCGGTAGTTACTGACTGATACCCTACACTCCCTCCCTCGATAGGGCTAGACCATAATCGGATAGCTCCCCTATTCACAGTTTTTTAGAGGAGATTCTTGGAGTTCTAGCGTGTAGGCAGTACCTACTGAAGATAAATGAATGAAGTCGTACAAAATCCCTAGATTGATCAGAGTAAAACATTAGAACCGTTGGATCCCGGCCCAGTGGTCCGATGGTTAGGCGTTCGCGCACAACACCGAGGATCCTGGGTTCAGATCCTGCGATGTGCAGGAGTCGTGGATGAGCACTGCTGATTTTGTCTCATACCAGGACGAAACAGCCGTCCAGTGCTTTCAGGCTTCCATAATTGTGGTCTAACAATGATCGATTGATGATTTTAAAGTGTAACTATTTTTCTTTATTCTGTATAGCATAAGCAGATACAAACGCAAACTTAATCGTAGTGAAGTGAAGAAACTGTGTAAGAACTAAACTGAGTTAACACCAAGTTGAGAAAACAAAGACAGGACGTCCAAATGAACTATGAAGTTTTAGAATCTTAAGTAGACAAGTGAATGATGAATTATAGTTACAAAAGAAAACTAAATTTAAAAAATTTATTTTTCTGAATGCAAGTAAGTGTACATTGAGTATCAATGAGTAAAAAATACTAGACATTAAAGATTTCACAACATTCATGAATTTTATTCGGTAATATTGAGCTGTGCTACATTGATTTGTTCGATACAGACAGGTGCGGATAACTCCAGCTGATTGGAATCAAATGTTTAGTGAAAATTATACTCGACAATGTAATACTTATCCACTAAAATTGATATACAAGTGGTTGGAAGTGTTAAATACGATAATTCTAAATATTGAGGATGTTCCAGATAGCCATAGACGAGATAAGCAGTGAAAAATATCTGTGTTAGGATATTCATCCAATATCCTAAGAGAATTATTTGTAACACATTTTTGAAACCATGAATCGATCAATGTTACACCACCATTAGAAACCTGCAAGCACTGGACGGCCGTTTCGTCCTGGTATGGGACTCATCAGCAGTGCGCATCCACGACTCCTGCAAATCGCAGGATTGGAACCCGGGACCTCTGGTATTGTGCGCGAACGCCTAACCATCGGACCACTGGGTCGGCATCCAACGGTGTTTCAAAAATATGTAACTTAACAATCTTCACAACCCCGTAATGTAAATTATTTGTAAGTCTAATTCTATTCATCGTCCTAACTATCAATGTCACATACTTCAAATAATGTTTCCTATTCGACCTAACTGTATAAATAGGCATTATCTGTAACTTTGTATAACGCGGACCTGGATCCATAGTCCGGGATCCTGATTCTCTTTTGAACTCGGACCTCATACTTTCTAGATGCTTGTAGAATACAGGTTCTATTTCGTATCAAGTCTTTTTCTTTTAGTCAATAGTGGGTTGGGACAGACGGATTAGAATAGCATGTCGTGTCGCCGGATCCTCGATCCTCGATCTCGTTTCCCAACTAAGGTAAACTCATAATAGTTCAAGCATATCAAATGACGTGTTTACGTGCATACGTAACAATCTATATATATATATATATATATATATATATATATATATATATATATATATATATACATATATATATATCTTGAAAAATATGTAACTAGTTAGGTATCTTACTTTGGTCTCCGTTATTTTACGACTTTTTTGCCATTCCCAAATTGAAATCACATGATCTGTAGCTTCATCAATTGCGCATAATTTAACTCCACTATCCTATATAATCGAATGATTTGATTAACAAATAAAATAAGATTAAAGTCACGGAATCAAAGTTTATTTACTCAACATATCATCATTGAAAATAAAAATAAGTAATTATATTGTGATTTATTGGTTGTTGTTGTTGTTATTTGGCATCTGAACTAATGATAGGGAGTGAAGTAGTCGAACGTGTTGACCACTTCACTTAACTGAGGAGTCTCATCAGTGCTCATGGCCTGGTGACTGACGAAATCTCAGCATGGATACAGAAGGCTCGATTGGCTTTTACCAACCTGCGTCACTTATGGCGTAGGCGAGATATCCGTTTGCTAACTAAAGGACGAGTGTACTGTGCAGTAGTTCGTTCCGTCTTACTTTATGGCTGTGAAACATGGCCAATGAGAGTAGAAGATATTCGTAGGTTACTGGTTTTCGATCATAGGTGTCTTCGAAGCATTGATCGTATATCGTGGGACACCCAAGTGAGCAACGCTGTTAGTAGGAATCGGGTGCTAGGTAAGGATGGCAGATCAATAGATGAAGTGCTGAAACTTCATCAGTTGAGGTGGTTGGGACATGTGTTGCGTATGCCCAATCACCGACTGCCTCGACGAGCTTTGTTTTGTAGTGTAGGAGTAGGCTAGAAGAAAGTTAGGGGTGGCCAAACCAAAACATGGCAGCAATCCATAAAGTCATTGACAAGTGGACTGAGTCATGTCGGTAGTTGTCGACTACCTGGTTGGGGTCCACCAAATGATAATAATCGATGGTTAGATACCCTGAATGACATGACTCAAAATCGTTTGCAATGGCGCCGGTGCATTTATTCTTTGTGTTCTCTCAAATCCTAATCCTTTGGATTATTCAACACTTCTAGTTTTGAATTTCTAAACTTTTCTCATTGAATCTTACTTCTTGAATAATATCTTCTAATCCTAACCTCTCCGATTACTTCTAATACCTTTACTACCTCTTCTACTATTGGATTTGAATTGACAAATACATCTGTGTGCTAATGTGGTATGGCGACATGAACTGATGTACTTACGTACGAAGTTCTACGTTGCATCTGACTGACTGATTACAAGTTGCAACGTTGTTCCAAATAACCTATCACGTCAGGGATGAATATTAGATTGAGACAACTTTCCCTCTCTTTCTGTGTGTGTGTACCTGCTTCGCCTGCACAGTCAACAAAAACTAAAGAGCGGACAGCTTAAAGATGTGACATTGATGTAGAAGTGGGTTCTTAGAAGTTCTTAGAAGTGGGTTCATAGAATTTAACAATTAAAGCATCTAGTGTTTAGAGATCACAAATAACATCAAAATGATTCCAGTTGAGCTGTGAATCTACTTGAACAATTTCACTGTTCGTTCTCAATCAATATTTTTACTTCTCTGACTATATCAAGAGAAACAATCAGATTGTTATCAATGGATCACTTGTAGGAGTGCAACAACAGCAATGAGCAAAGGAAAAAAGCGTAGACCAAGGAACACACTGCGTTGAGGATAAGGAACAGACATAAAAAAAAAAAGGAATGGCGATTAAGTAAAACTGAAAAGAAACGTCCATGACAAAGTTCATTAGAGAATCCGTACTATTAAGGAGGAATAACAAGCGTAAGGAAGTGCGTAACAATAATAATAATAACGCAAAGAAACTAATAAATTAACTTACTGTTTTTGAAAAAGACAAACAACACACTGAACGTTCAAATTCACCTAAACCAATAATTTTCAAAGTTTTCAAATCCACCGAACTCCAGATTCGTACATGTGGCTAATTTTGTAAATGGGTTAAAAATGAATAGAAACAAGAAAATAACACTATGATTATTATTTTTATTTCAAATGAAACAGAAAAGTACAACCAAACAGTTAGTCAATCAATTAGATGCAACGTAGAACTTCATACGTAAGTACATCAGTTCTTGTTGCCATACCATATTAGCACAGAGATATAATTGTCAATTCAAATCCAAGGTATTAGAAGTAATCGGAGAGATTAAGATTAGAAGATATTATTCAAGAAGTATGATTTAGCGAGATAAGTTTAGAAAGACAAAACTAGAGGTGTTGAAGAATCCAGAAGATTAGGATTTGAGAGAACACAAAGAATAAATGCACCGGCGCCATTGCAAACGGTTTTCAGACATGTCATTCAGAGTATCTAACCACCGATTATTATCATTTGGCGGACCCCAACCAGCTAGTCGACAACTAACCGACATGACTCAGTCCACTTGTCAATGACTTCATGGATTGCTGCCATGTTCTGGTACAACCAAACAAATAATTGTTAAGTTAAACAAAACTAAAGCAATAATTCATGAATAGTGTCATATTTGTGATATCATGTCAACTAGTATCTAAATTTGAAATCATGAATTGATCAATGTTAGACCACCACTATTATAGAAACCTGGAAGCACTGATCTGTCATTTCGTCCTAGTATGGGGGACTCATTAACAGTGTGTGCATCCATGACTATCGCACTTCACAAGAATCGAACCTTAAAAAAAACCTTCGGTCTTGCACGCGAACGCTTAACTTCCAGACCAGGTGTTTTGAATGATGCGCTAACATTGATCAATTTATGACTTCAAAGTAACTCAATAATCTTCACCACTCCTAAACCTAGCGGGGTTCGAACCCTGGGCGTTCGGTCTTGCGCGAGAAAGCCTGACCTCAGGACCACTGAGGTCACCTAACTCAACAGGGTTGAACTCCACTGGTCACATGTTCTCATCACTAGAACTCCAAGAGTTTCCTCACGAAACTAGTCACTAGTGAGCACATTTTACGAATTTTTTTTTTCAATTAGAGCTATGGAGATTACTGTTTTTACACATTGAAATCACCAATCAGTTA
>CALYCR020003428.1:0-29215 GCA_944470395.2 Schistosoma turkestanicum
TAAATAATAATGTAGTAGGTCAAGTGGAAATGATTGTCGTACATGCGAAGTTCGACGTTGTAGCTGACTGCTAACGTATGGCAATCAAAGGACCTGACTTGATATTTGTACCTAATAAAAAATTGGTTTTAGATATCTAACGAATAAAGTCACTTTATCATCAATGTAATGCATTATTCCTGATTTGTTTCTCTCAGATTTTGATCGCAGCATAGTTTTAAATTTATTTTTTATTCTTTACCTCATCGATTTTATCTAATGTTTTTTTTCAGCTTGTGCAATAAACGATCAGTTATTTGATTTTAAACTACGTTTAATAAAATTTTTCGGGCTATATGTCTGTTCGGATCATCTGAACTTAGCAAACGCAACATTAATCGTTAGAGGAGACAAACGGTTAAGCAGCAGCTATAGCAGCAGTAGCTCTGAGCATACACAACAAAAAAACCAAGATACGTCGATGCAACACAAGATGCAACAAACAAACAATTAGTGCCAAAAAACTTCAAAAAAGTTAAATCATTATCGTATTTGTTCGGAAACAATAAAAAGCAGGGTTGATCTGATGCTGTAGTGCAGGAAAGTATTGGCAAAGCAAAGGCTGCATTTCTACAACTCGAAGAAACTGTTGGCGAATATCAGGGTAAACATGTTATTACAAATGTCAACATAGATGTTCTATGTTAAGCGAAAAATCAGGGATCTCACAAAGTCAACAAACAGAATAAAGGAGAATTTTTTTCAGTTTCTTTTGCAAAATACTTCGGCCAGAAACTAACAGCAACAACCTACTGTGAAAGAGAACAAACCAGATTACGTCGGAGAATATTTAGGAAGCAGCTTTTCAATCTGATAGGGAAAAAAAAAATTGAAAAACACCAAACTATGTCACAAAATAAGCTTCCACAACTAACAGTCAATTAAAAGGGAAAGAGGAAGGTCAAGAAACACTTAACGCTGAGAATTGGTACATGACCTGAGTATAATGAATAAAATCTGTTAGAAATGGAAGGGGAAAACCATGATATAAAATAGGCTGAACAATGGTGTTTGGCTGGAATATACTCTGTTTTGAATAACAGGAATCAGTACATAATATACGATGATCCATGATCTTCTTCACATATTATATTTATTTGCATTACTCTTTGTATAACAACAATCTCGGCACTCAACCATGATGTTGTTTTTCCTGTTACAGTTATGTGAACTTCATGATCATTTTCATTTTCAAGTATCATATGTTGTGACGGAGTAGCGAGAACGCCACAAAATCGAATTATTACATATTGTCGTACTTAGTTATTTAATCTCGTTTACTTGTGTTTTATTTCAATTGTGAGAAAACATAACTAGAAAATTACTTCTGCAATGCAATTGAATTTGCGGCTACTCTAGAATATTTATAAGCTTCCGATCGATAATTAGTCATATTATATGAACATCCACACTGAATATTCTTTTAACTCGTCATCATGGATGAAATTTCCATCATTATTCAATAAGGATAATAAACTGATTTGATATTGTATTCTACTACTACTCTTGTCTGATGTAGATGAAAATAAACTATGAAATAAAATGGGTAGTCAAAGTTGTATTTTGTGCTTCAATAACGTTATAATGAACTGATATTGACATGTTTTGTCGCAAGGCTATCTCAATGTATGAAATTGAATGTATTTCAAGAACCTCCTACAAATTTCACAGACTGAATCACTTGATAAAGTTTACATGAGTAATAGTAATCCCATTGTAAGACCTTATTATTCAGAGAATTAAAAATGTTGTCTTACAATAAATTCACAATCGTCATATATTCATTACATAATTTTGAACTTTCACAGTTATCAACAGTTCGACACTGAGACGTGTTATTCAAATTAATATGAAATAAACATAAAAAAGATTGTTTTCAGGAATAATTATTCCAGTGTGTGTATTTAAAGTAAAGGTCACATGATTTCATTTAGATATCATTGTTGGTGTGAGATCAGTTTCTGGAGGCTTTTATTGTGAAAATCTCTACACGTATACATTTGTAATTAATTCATGTTGATCGATTCAGATGTACATTTTGTTAATTTTTTCGATTCAATTTTGACACAATATTTTTTGTATTTTGATAAAGTGTCTTTTTCTTCTGCCTTGTTTCTCAACTGCAATTTTTTCTTCATGCTAATATTTGGTCACGGCGACCGGCATACTGATTTGTTCCCCTTTTCATAAGATTGCTTTTTTTCACTGAAATTGCGCATCTTGATTTCGAATGAAGCACTCTGCCAGAATAAATTACACTTCGTGTGATAAAGCGACTAAATAATATCTGTTGAACAAATAAAATCTACCCAGTGGAAAAAGATTATCAGTTATCTGTTGCTGTGGATTTGATTATTTTATCAATTGTTGTAAGAATAAAGAAGTGGTTATGCTGTTTGCTATTTGATGTGCGTTTATATTTATGATAAATTTAGGAACCGGTAATTACACAATCAATTGTTCTGATCTAAACTGATCTACCATAAACAATTATTTCCCAGTCAAAATCTGATTTAGGATCCCATAGTAGGTGCTTTTAGCATGCTTTCGAAGCACTACGTCTAAATCCCCAGCGGGCTTATTGCTGTTACAAAGTTCGTGAAAATGAATATGTTTCGGCGTACGTTTGGCTACTCCATCGCGTCAAAATCTTGCTGAAAAGGCTGACCAGCTTTATTTGAGGATAAATGGAAATTTGTATTCAACTAGATAAAATAAACAAGTCTACTCAAGTAATATGCATTGCTCTTTTATCACACACATAAAAACAAATGAAGAAGTTGGCTTTTGTATTATCTGACAGAAAGTTATAATAAAAGTTATAACAAAAGTTATAATAAAAATTCTTTGATATATCATAACCTACGGCAACCGAATCATACTTGAACGAGATGCTTTAGAAGACGTAAGAACTTTGAATATCTGAGCAGCGTTCTTGTCGTATAAAGAGTATCTGTTGCAAACGCGACGGCGCAAATCTGCAAAGGAAGGGCTTCATGTCTACAATCGGAGAACATCGGCAACTCAGAAATATTATCAACCAATATGGAAAACACAATTTTTCTCACAAACTTGAAAAAGGCTCATCTGTTTGGGGCAGAAACTTTGAAAACCATGATAGTCATAATCCGGCAGATACAGGAAATTAATAATAGCTGTCTCTGCAAATTACTTCGTATCAATTGTTTGTAATTCATCAGCAACAACCTAATTTGAAAAGAATAAAAAAGTTTGTCAGGAATCAGAAGAGGAGTGGGAAGTGTATAGGATACACAAATTAAAGAAAGCACCTCACTGCATCACAAAGCAAGTAGTCACATGGAACTCCCAATGTCAACAGAAAAAAGGACGTCAAAGGAACACATTACATCGAGAAATGAGGACAGATATGAATGGAATGAATCAAAATTGGTCAGAAGTGCTTAAAGGCGCCTGAGACATAGTAGATTTAAGAATACTGGTTGACCATCAATACTCCGTTCTGGGTAACGGGCATACGTAAAGTGAAACCGAATATATTTCTAGTTGATAATTAGCGCACATTCAGGAAAGAAACATGTGAATGCCAAAGTTATGAAATATTACTGTGAGCGATCATTCTGTGATATCGATTTTTATTTTGTTGAGACAAGAAAACATGTCCGTTTTTTCTGTATTATTCAATCCAAAATTTGTTCAAGTTGTCAGATCAGAACATTCAGTCAGTTTGAAATTGATATTCACTGCATCAACTCAAAATACTTGGGACCAAGACGTGTGTAGAAAGCAAGGATGCGACTTAGACTAATTATTTGGTAAGACAACGTGTTTCAGAGGTTGAGTGAAATTACTATCTATTCCAGACTGCATCTTCAGAACTGTAGGTAATTCTATTATAAGTATTAGCAGCAGAGCTTCGTTCGCAATACATATCTTATGAATATGTGATACGAACTGGCTATCAACATTGCCGTCAATGTGTGACGTCACATAGAATCTCCAGGAACACATTATCACACTTGGCATCATTGAGCATAGAATCACATTGTTTAGTTGTGCTACACTGATAAGGCTGTAACTTTGAAACGGCATCAAATGTTATTCTGTAGTACCTTAGATTTACTGATTGCTATATTGTTATGCTGTGGACTGAATTATTAGTAAATTGTGAAAGATAAGTGTTGTTGTGAAACGAACTGACGATATGATATTAAGGTGATCAAACCTTGTTTGTTTGCGAGCATTGTGGTATTTTTACATTTATACTCATCAAATAATTTTAGCTTGATTGTTGTCAAAAACGTGAAAGCACAAGGAGGTCATTTCACCCAATAATGATACTCTTCAATGGTGCATATCTATGATTCCGAACACGCGGAAGAAAATAGAGAATTTCTTTCTCATGTGCAAACGTCTAACCTCTAGAACAGTCAGCTGACATGCAACTGCAATTAGGCCTTACATTGATCAGTTCATGATCTATGGCAAGGCGTCATCAATTTAAAATGGTGTCACATATCATACACGTTACGAATTCCACTAGTTCCAGATTCTTAATGGAATTTCAGGAAGAGATCTTGAACCTAGTCACTAGTGAGCATATGATTGTTTTTTGTATACCCGATTTCTGGAAATGGCAGTATTTTCAGATTGATAAGTTCAATCCATTAATGTCTTTGTACAGAAAAATCAATTGAAATAATCGGGAAAGAAACAATAAATTATGATTTTCGCACAGCTGGTCTTGTACACCTTTAGCGTTTATTCCTAACTTCTGCTTCGTTTGAATTAAATTTTGTTCTCTTCCGCTGATGATGTCTTGCATAGACAACATTCGATCATCACCAGTTTCTTGTGGATAATGTCTGTGATAGTTCTCCAAGTTTCCCTTTCAGACAGTGAACTACCTTGTCATTTGAGCTGAAATTTGTCACTTTGTTGATTAAAACTTGCTTCTCGTACATTACTGTCAATGTCCCATTCTACCAAAAGCTAACGACCGAATAAGTTGCTTCCCGTTAAAGTTTATTAAGTGATGTTGGAATGCGTTATTTCGAAATGTGCTGTCGTGTGTGACAAGCGTTTAGCTGTATTACGTAGTCATACTTAATGTGTTCACATGAAAATTCATACATCATATTGTAAAATATTTCGCTGACCATTGCCAGTACAGTTCTCATACTCCATCCTTTAAATGGTCTTCGAACACTCACTAGTGAGGAAATTCCCTTTCTCACCGGAGTTTGAAAATTTGAAATGTAATCATGCAGCAAATAAATGACCACCTGTTTATTGACAGCTGTCTAAACAAGATACTAACGATCAGTTGACCAGACATCGAAGAAACATTCGAAGGTGTGGGAGAACAAACCATACTGTATCAGTAAAGGGAATCAGAAAGAAAAGCTGCAAGTAATTAGGACGCACAGTGTGAAAAAATTATACCGCATCACGAGGCATTTCCTTACTTGGATACCTTAAGGCTTTGAGAAAGGCGGAAGAACGAAAAACACAACGCCGATATTCGGAGAACGACATCATAAGAATGGACAGTAATTACATATACATGTAGAAGAAGGCCGAGGTCAGAATAGCTGCGTAGAATGCTGATAGGTGAATAATAATACAACAGTTTAGCATTTCCTTCAAACAAACGTGTAGAACATAATCTTCGTACTTCATTGAGGATACATTATATCAAGCTGGCTCGTGTTGAATTAGACAAACTCTGCGTATTTGAAATTTTTCGTAGACGTTTTTTGGTGATATAATCATCCGATTTAATGTTTATTGGTTATTTGAATGTTACTCATTCATGTTAACAACTAAGATTGTAACATGCGCATACCGAACGAAATGCACGGTTTTTAGTTTTATAATATTATATAATTTTATAAGCATATGCAGGTAGCAAGGAGATAAAATTGTCAATGAGAAAATTCTAACAACCAATACAAATGATTTTAACTTCACCGAATGGTATAATTTAAATGTCCCCCTGAACTCAGGGCCTAGGTTATCAGTGAGATAGTACCTGAAGTAAACGGGTTTATGTCCTGGAGAGGATATTATTTCAGGGAAACCGATGCATTCAACTGACAAATCTCAAATAGAACGAAAATTATGTTCTACATTCGACTGCTCACCATCATTCTTGTCTAGGTTTATCTACCCCAACCGTTTTAGAGAAATATTTTTATTAACCTCTTTATGTTATCTGGTTTCTCTGTAAAATCTCATATATTTTAATGGCCATATTGCTATTTGTATTTTTCAGTCACATTAAAATAATAAATAAATTCATTATATTCAGTTAACTAGAAAAAGCCGTATGAATTCAATAAATGACATGTAGCACTTCCATGTCAATAATTATAAGCATGACATTTTGTTTTCACAGCATTCTGTGTCTAACAGAATTCGCATGAACAATGTATAAAAGCATCAAATGTTTGTGTAACATGTGAATGGCGGTCAAATACTACTTCATGTAGTAATAGTGCTGATGTATTTGTGCCTATATGGATGTTAAAAGGTTGTACTTTTCATGTAGGTACGTAAAAAGTTTCTAATATTTTGATTACTATGTTGCGTACAAATGATTTCATTTCATCAAATTAGGTTACGTTTCATTCTCTAATCTCAGAGAATGTGGATTTTCACCAAAAAAACACATATCCAATAATTATTTGATTTTTGATGAAATCATTTGTTCAGAAAGAACTGAAAACAATTCCTAAACTAATGAATTTAGACGAATATTCGATGAAGTTCTGAGGTCAGGGGAATATTTGTTATGGAATTCCTAGCACAATACGTACCGAAATTGAAAGGGAAAATGTATTTCAAAACTGTAAGGCATGAAAAAGAACGAAGTCATTTACTGTGATTGTGCAAACAGACCCATCTATCAAAGACATTCTTTTTCATTGCAGTCATCAGGTCGTTCTTCTCTCAGTGTTTTATTCATTCAATAGTGTTTGTTTCATCTACGTAGTGGCATTATAGATCAATCTTCTCAAAAGCCTCAATGAGTTGATACTTTAGGTCAGCACCTGTAATTTATGAACAACATACTGAACAAGATAGACTACTCAGTGCGTTGTTAAACAAGTACCGGTATACTGTTCAAAGGAGTCGACTTTCCTAAATAAACCTTTATTCATCAAACTACTATCAACGATTATGTCACTATCGAAACCTGCATGTTAGATTAGAGAAAGTAGCCAGAAGTACATACTTCAATTACGCGAAAGCTGGTGAACGTATTCCAGCATGATTTATGAAGGAACAGACAACAAACAATACGTAGTTGTTGCTTGGCACACCTTATTGCCAGCTATGATAATACAGATAAATCGCAATCATTTCACGATGAAGTTCGTTTGATTGTGAAATTTTGAAAATAGTTTGTTTCATATTTTTCGAAATCACTGTTTAATACGCATGAAATAAATATTCATTTATGTTGATATATATAGATTTTAAAATAAATCCCTTTAGCATGATACACGGAAAATGACTTTTCAAGAAGTAATAAACTAATCATAAGCCGAAAAACCTGATAGTTATTTATATTTTATTATCTTAGTACAAAGTGCATTATGAGTCATTTCTATTGTAACGGCGTTTTTTACACTGATGCTTCTGCGTAAAAAGTCTCGACACGTATGGTTTGTTGTCACAAAATTTAAGGTCATGAAGTCTAGTTATGGCGGTTTGTAATATGCATAGGTTACGAAGATAGAACTAACTTGACGGTTGATGTTCATTTTACCGCTACTGCCGCTAGGTACATTCATTAACTACCTCTCACATTATTCAGGTTTCGAAAATAATGAATTCATCAGGTAAGAGTAATTAATTGCATAACAGAAGCCATGCAAAATACTGTTAGACAAAAAAAGAGTAATTCCATGTAACATATCACAAAATGAAGATAAAAAATATCTTTTTTCCTTAGTTTACAATATTATTCAAATGAAAACGTAGTCCCTAAAACACAAATTATCTACCGTACATAGAAAATTCCGTCATCTGAAATCAAAAAGGAATGAATATGAACTTTTCTGCAAAAAAATGAATTATCAATAGCATCGTGATTGCCTCTGTCTTTGCTGGTCTTACACTGATCGATTCATGGTTCCAAAAACCAAGTAAACAGTCTACTGAACCTCATCACAGAAGTCCCATGCCAACACCTGTTACTGGTTTTAAAAGTACATTTTTGAGTTCTAGTTAGAAGTCGTGACCACTGAAGTTCAACTGTGTTCGTTTGTGAAGCTGTTCCTACCAAAGAAAAAGGATAAATTTTTGCAAGACCGCGTATTGATTCAGGGTATATACTAACACAGTCAGATACTGGATCAGTAATCAGAAGGTTAGGAGATCGTGCCGAATATCGAAGAACGTGATTTTTAGTCCTGCTAGTTACAGGAGTTAGGGATCCGCACTGATGGTGACTTCGAGTCTAATTTCATGTCAGTTTAAATATGATCGAACTCCGCCTGAAATGTCATGCTTGTAGTTGACGACCCAATCCAATAAAATTCTGACTGCATTAGAAAAATACAACCGAAGACATTATTCCAGCCACTGAAACTGTGCCTTGAGATTGAGGAAATATTCTAATGATGTTTCATGATGAAGTCAAGTTTCATCAAAAATTCAATCGACCAGTGCATCTTTTAACAACTACAGCAACCAGTTTTTTCGGTACATTAAATGCTCGTACTATCCGCGAGACGAGGTGAGTCATCCACGTTGCTGCAGAAAGGAACAGATAAAACCTGAAGTTGTTCGTTTTCAGTGAAACGCTTTCGAAGCAGGACGAAGAACGGAGACAAACTTCAGAAAAGTACGGTTTACAATGGTCACCAAGAATGCAGCTAAGCGACTAGGACTTGGCAGATCATCTGACTCTTTTATCACACACTCAACATCACTGCCAAGAAACATCGACCAGTCTTGCAGCTGCCTCAAAAGCGGCAGGTTTCAACATACACAGTAGGAAAAGCGAGATTCTTCGATACCTCTAAACATGTGCCTATCAAATCACTCTTGATGGAGATGCTTTGAAGAACACGAAAACCTTTTTATATCTGGCCATCAGCATTGACGAGAACAGTGTATATGATGCAAGAGAAGCATTTCTAAAAATGTAGGACATCTGCAACTCAAAACAACGTTCAAATCGGAAAAGTCAATGCAGGATTAACGTACATTTTACTATACGGGGGAAACTAAGAGAATCACGAAAGCTATTAATTGTAGGATATTAGTGTTTAAAGACAAATATTTTTGATCAGTTGGCGAGACACACCATCCTACTGTAGGAGAGAATAAAAAAGATTCCAAAAGAGAAGGCTATTTGAAAGCAGAGCTAGGAGTGGATGAGAATTATACTGAAGAGTGCACACACTTGCGACACAATTCAAGCACTCCTATATATGAATCCTCAAAATAAAAAGAAAAGAGGAAGACCAAGGCAAATATTACGCCAGTGGCATTACATATTTCTGTGTTCACTGTTTGTTTCACTTCGGTCATTTCATGATCGAATTGTCATTCTATAGAAATGTTCAAATGATAGTTTGAAAAAGTTGATTAATCTGTCATTTACTTTAATTGTATGTAAACTGAACATATTTGCCTGTTACGGCACGTGATTACCAACGACACTCTTGTTTTTTTAGTCTGATGGGAAAACTTACATGAATTTTTTATCGACATTGAACGGGGCATAAATTAGTTCAGCTTTTTTAACATACTTATGCTTCCACAGTGTTAGGACAGTTAAAGCCTAAAAGGGCGTTTCTTAGTTCCTATCACCGAATTCGTTCGAAGCCTAAACAACTCTTATTCGAAAAATTTAAATGGACATCACTTGAGTTTTAACCATATTTCACACAAAGACTAGTTGAAAAATATTATTTTTCATTGCGATTCGTTCGACAGAGTATTCTGAGAAGCAAAATAGTATACGAATTTACCACAGCAATAATTATTGCTCTCAGATTATATGCTATATGTATAGCATTTGGCCACAACCCATTCCATGGTAATGGTCGATTCTGTACAAAGGCCTATCTCGACGAGCCACTGCGACCGTTCATATATATGCCTAATAACCTCGTCATATTTTTTGTTGATACATACATGATTATAATTGAAGTAGACTGTTGTTACCCGTTTCTAAGTTTTAAAGTAGGCTTCCTCATCCTGCGTCAATTAGATTTTCATCATCTAAATGCTTTTAGGTTTTGCATCTAGAACATCGAAGCAACTGCTTTTATGCGTAAGGCATCTTCTTCACGATTTCAGTGG
This sequence comes from Schistosoma turkestanicum, assembly GCA_944470395.2. Taxonomy (NCBI): domain Eukaryota; kingdom Metazoa; phylum Platyhelminthes; class Trematoda; order Strigeidida; family Schistosomatidae; genus Schistosoma; species Schistosoma turkestanicum. Next base: position 10,345 of record CALYCR020003428.1, read on the forward strand.
AACAACTCTCCTGAAGCAATAATTTTTGTCTGTACTGCAATCTAAAGTGTTTCGCTAAGTACAATCACATCGTGTATTTTCATTATTATTGCAGCGGATCTGATAATACTTCCTGTCCTCCATAACATTCGAATATTCTGAATAAAAAATTCCTACACAATTATATAAGACAGATAGTTATGCAATTACTTCTCAAGGTAAGGTGCAGAAGCTTCTCTGAGAAAGTTTTTCAATATGTCGATTACATGAATTATAAATCAATTGTAAATTTGTTACCAAAACTTTTCATCATATATGCATATTGCGATGATATCTACTAACAAATGTTCATATCAGTAGCATAACGTGTAGTGTCGATTAGATGTTGCTATCAAAAACAAGTCTTTGCAGACACGTAGGCTGGCGGTTAACTGGTAGGAAAACAAGGCAATCACAATTTCAAAATAAATAACGAGGTAATAGCTTTCTGAAGAGAGTTCTGAAGATCCAATTTACACAACACTACCCTTCTTCTTACCTGCATATGTTGCTAGGATTGACGCGTAGGGAGACTGTTGACCAATGCTGTCATAGAAGCCTCATTATGGAACGTAGGTAAGCTTCGTGTGGAGTTTTCTTCTCCCGATGATGCTGCCGTTAATTTGACAGTATCAAGCATAATGTCAAGTGGAATAGTCGATCTACGGGTTTCCGTTTGTTTAACTGATTTCAACTGCATACACATCTCGTCTCCTACCTGTAATTCAAAAAAGACATGGTCAAATCATCTGAACTCTCGTGCTTCTCTCCATGAACCATAGTTTAGTTTGTAGATATGCACAAACACTGGAAATCTCACTTCATATGAGAATGGCCTTCTACTGACGTTGATGCAGAACTCGGATGCATCAGGCTGTGAATCATAATAAGTCTTCCAATCATCAGGATTTGTACTCTCAATTTGATCTAGTAACGTCTCGTTTTGTGCCGTTCAGTAAACGTCTAGGTGATTTTAAAACGCGTCTGATCGTATCTTCTCCAATTTTTGAATTAGCGCATGCCTTTTTAACCGTATTGAATAACCCGTACTCAAGCGAACTTGACTGTAGTATATATGGTGACGCCTGGTGGTTGAAAGAATAATCTGAACAAGGAAGAGGCAAATCGCAACACGGTTATCAGATGCCCTCACATTTTGAAAGGCTTTTGGTGTGAAAGTTTCAGTGAGGAGCTGAATTTTTTCGGTTGTCTTGGATGACATCACAAGGCTGATTTCTAGCCATTTTGAAAGAACGTCAATTATGACCAAGTACATGAGTAATCCTCAGTCAACGATAATCAAGTTGTTGCCATGAAACTGGAGGAATTTAGGTAATCAGCTTTGCCGGTTGCTGAGACTGCATGCATTTTAAAACTACTTCAGTGAAATGTTGATCACGTTATTTCCATTTGGCATAACTATTAGATATGGATTTCATTCTTCCAACCGCTGCTCAAACAGCTGTATCATGCCACTACCAAACATATTCGAAGGCCAACTGTTGATAATATAGCTCATCATCATCTGGATGATGTGAACGTTTGTAAAAGTATGTCTGTCGCAGACATCGGCAATACCCAGTTCTCTTTTGTCAGATAACATTCCGTGTGGTATTTTGCTGACAAAATTGAGATTACCGTGTATTCCTTAGCTGCAAAGATGGATCGTGATATGATAATAATACCGAGATAATTATGGTTATTAGTCCTAAATAGCCGCGTGACACTATTTAGTAAACTTCCAAGAGCTGTTCTTCGGCAGTAGACAATTCAATTCGCGAATCGAAGAAAGAACGCTCAAAAAATGAGTCCCATAAAAAAAGTGGTGCTTAGACGTGAGTGGTACAGAACAACAGTTAGATAGCTCGGATGTTCTGAGGATTCGTTCTGCGGCCTTCGATAACAAGGATTAACCTGAAACAAATTGTCGACTGTATAAAAAAGCTGAGATTTCTCTTGGCATGATTGGAACCCGTATTCGCTGACACGTTGCGGCACCAATGTCGTGAACTTTTATACCAGTTCTACTGTCTACGTAACAATTATGATATCATCGAAACAAGTCAGGACCTACAAGATGCCTTATACAGTGGTATTTCATGGTTGTTGGAGATAGATTTGGCAGACCTGACACAAAAATAAGGTTGTTATACTAATAGAAACCACGATTAGTGTAAAGCTGCGCAATATATTACTTCGGAGCTTTTGAGTTTTTCACTACAGCGTTTGTCTGCCTATTCTCTTCCGAATCCTACGTGAGTGAATTCTGACATCGGTCATATGAAGGTATGCCTGTGTATATTGAAAGTTGCGGATTTCCTACCATATGAAGACGAGCAACGACAAGAAGATAATAACCTCACACATTTGGTACAGGATCTAGGATCAGTCTTTCTGCTACTTCGAATGTAGTTTCGCCTACTATTTCGATAGAAAGCATATTTATGTCTGGCGATATTTTACTTCTTGCATCGATGTTGCTTGAAAGCACAGCTCAATAAGTAGTGCTCTGCACAACAGTACCAGCAAAGGGTAGAAAGATAAGATTCGTTTGACGGGCTTCTCAGGAGTGGTATGGACTGAATATTGTAGCGACACATTTATTATGGTAAGGAGACTGTTGCGCCATACGTTTGTCAGAATGACTACATTTAACAAACTGAACCATAGCCGTGTCACGTTGCACGATAGTATTTGTCAGTATTTCGACTGGTTTTCGCTACTGCTGAAGTAATTATATAGGTCTTGAATATTCCATGTTCTTATAACCGCCATCGCCATTTGATAAGCAAGCAGCTTAAGCTGGTTCAATTTATTCAGTAATGGAACAAGCATCAATCAATTTGACGATATGAAGACTGCTTCAATTAGATTGTCCGAAACCCAAATAACTAAGGTTTGAGTCTTGATGAGACGTAGAATTTATATTCAACAAGTAACCAAAAATTACAACGGAAACAAACACAAAACTGACGGTTATTCATACCATGATAAATGAACAATCGTGAGAGCCATTATCAACAATATTATCAATTGAGTTCTAGGGATCTAATCGATTGACGAAGAAAGGATCAACACTGTTTACCAGCTTAGTTCTTTGAAAGCTTTGCGTTCACGCACGAGAGTGAAAATACGAATTATGACTCATTTTGTAACAGTTGGAATTTCCAAGTAGTTGTATTACAAGGCGAGGCTTGCATTCTCGCAAATGATGGTAGTATTGCGTTATATGTAGTCTCCAGGATTGTTGATATCTCTCAGCTAAGTAATCGTTTGAAAATTGTCTCACATTATCAAATGAAATCGTGATTGTAATTTGAAGAATTATGTTAAATTGACTACTGAAGGAATCTCACTTACAAATCAGTCACATTCTAGTTAGTAATGAAGTGTTAAATATTCTATAAAACAATCAAAAACACGTTTGTCTTTATCAAAGCATTTTTAGAATAGCAATCTACGAATGATCATAGTTGAAAGTCCATTTAACGGCAAATCACAGTTTAATGAAAACAGTGAAAGAAAAAACTGACATGAAATTGTAATATAATCACAAAGATCAAATATTCAAAAGCATATACAAATGTCATATAAACTAGAGTGTATTCTGCCAGGTTCATGTACTTCAACAGATAATATGTCGTCAGAGTAATCATCTGAAATTGTTTAAAAAGTCATGTTAACTAAGATCGTAAATGAAAAAGAAACGAAACAGGTCTTATTTATATGCAAGAATGAAAGTGATTCATTGAACATTTGTGTAACATATCTAACTTGCCGACAGGCTTTAAACCTTGCTAACAACCAGTCATCGATTTGTTCGATCATATAATCGATCGAATAACCTGAATCAACATCCAGTTTGTTGAGGAAAAGGATTAACGAAATTCCTCAATCTACACTAATCAATATTCTCGCTTACAGGTAAAATCATGTGGTATTGTAACATCTAGTGTTTCACTGTCGAATCAATCATGAATAATTTTTGTTAATGTCTGAAAGTTGTCAGCACAGTCTGGAGAACAATATTTTACAATTCAAAATGTTCAAGGAGGGTAATGAACAAATACTTATATATACATTGAAATTTAATCGTTCATCAGAAGCTTACAATATACATAACCTCGCACCAACAAAAGGCCGACAAAACTGAAAATGCGATCTAGAATACAAAGGAAGAAAATATTTCATTTGTAATAATTGTGTGAATATTTAATTTGCATTACTAAAAAACTGTTCATTCACAGATAAATTGACTGTTATGACTATGGTGATAATTCCGTTAATGAGGTTGGAGTCCATAATATGAATATGGATATATATGGAGTTCATAATATGAATAGTATGCTGTAACCTATGCTGTTTCTGACGATATGTTGTTTACATTTATCTGAACAAATCGAGAAAATGATGATAGTAACAGGCAATAATGAAGATATTTTGTTATTTGTGCAATAACAGAAACGGTGGCCATAGTTTCAAATTATTCTTATCGTGAATCTAAAAATATTGTTCTGTGCACAAAAACTGCATAATAATAGGCATAACACTTTCGCATAGTTTATCATAAACAATCGATTGAACAAGGATTTATTTTCATTATTTTCACATAACAGAAAAATAAAGTGTATGCACACTTTAGTTTTTCAGTATATTTCGTTATGCTTAGTTATAAGTGTTAGTTCCTAATAAAGAGAGAACATAGGATCAGCAATCACTTTCATTACATTGAAGCCGATGCAGTAGGACAACTTACTTTGCACTTTACATTTTCTTTGCAGATTACACATAAAATGATGAAAACGATTCCAAATGTCATTAAAACACAGAAAAATAAAAACAATAGTGTCCTCAATATTGGTGTCGAACCTTTCGTTCTTTGACCCAATTCTAACGCCAAGATCATTATTAGTAATAACACAGTTGGTGCGATAAAATGTCCATATAAATCTCCTGGTGGAGTCAGTAATCCAACACCGATAATCGTTATTATCATCTAAAAAGTAACCAACAAATGTGTAACTTTACTTAAAATGAATTTTTGAGGCTGTTAAAAACGATAAACATCACTCAAGAATACTTGATCTAGCGTTGTTCTCAAATAAAATCCCTACCAGTTGAATGTTCATGCAATGAAACGTAAGTAAGCTTTTGCTTATACAGATGAAAAATATTAAAACTGAGAATATTCTTTCAACAAATCTGCATATTCATTGCACTAAAGAAAAAAACATTACCCAATTAATGTAACGACTATAACATACGAAACTTATGAAAACAAATAAAGCACAAAGCGATTGTATCAGCTGAACATACCTTCCACTCAAAGCCTCAAATGATGAATATGTATTGTGAAAACTAATGTTTTAAGATCACGCAAGCATGAAGAAGCAAGTACAAACGTAAAGTGACCTAAACAAGTTATACTTAATGATTTCCTGAAATAAAGTTATCGCAACTGAAAGGCAAAAAACTAATTTCAACATGATTTGTTGATACGTTCAGACAGTCTTCCATAATGGACGCTTATCATCTTCTCCTCACTTGCAATCGTCATTTGTCTATCGTCAAATAAACAGTTATTGCTTGATCATGAATAGCTCCGGTCTGTTTTAAATCCTCAGATTCGCATATCAATATTACTGTTAATTAGAATAAATCTCAACGAAGATACAATCTAACTGACAATCATATACAATGAATACAAATATATACAAACTGAATAACATTATTTGAAATCATGATGGTCGTATTTCTTGTAGACGCGGTATGTAATGAATTGATGGTCATAATAATGATTGCAAATAATAAAGCCATTTCTCTGAAATATGAAAATACATGATAAACATTTCAGAGGATGATCGTCAATAGTTATGTACAAATTAAAATAATCCAACCTTTTCAAGTTTCATGACTTACATAAAAAGAAGACCATATTGTCGATGTAAATCTAGCCATTCAAGTGATTCGATTCTGATATCTCTCAGTTTTGTAATCGATGAACACTGTCTCACATTATCAAATGAATTCGCATGGTTACCAGATTCCTTCTTACCACCTGATGGTTTCAGAAGATAGATATAAAATTCCCATCTTTAAACTGAGCAGTCGTAGTGTGAATCATTGAACAACGCTTGATAAAAGGTAATTATACCCGGATTAAGACAGACAATATTTGAAGGTAATTCATATCGAAATTTAGTGACGGATAAGTATTTGCAAGCAATCGAACAATATACATCTGCTGATTGTCAATTATTATTTATATGTGGTTACTGCTTGTTCAGTTAAGTTTACAGATCAGTTAATGTTAATTTGAATCGACACTTATAAGTTAATTGTGTTATTTGTGCCAGAGAGATATGTACAATTCACATAAACCTGAACATATCAACTAGATTGATAGAGGCTGATACAAGTCAGGTATACATATCCAACATTTGTGTGAATATATAGAAGCACAGACATGGAACGTTCCTTGCGAATATTGAAGTGACAATCAACAGACCTGCTATATTGTCTTAAGGCCATAGATGTGAATCCACTGCACTCTCATACTACAGGTACTCGTTCTGGCAAGACAGTCCCATGATCAAAAAGACAGGCATCCGCCACGTAGTTCATCTGTTAATATAATTGTAAGATTTTTTCAACTTATGGCGAAATGATGGTAGTTTAGATCATACTCATAATGGTGAAGTAGATATTAAATGCTGTGGTGATTGTAATTTGAAGAATTATGTTAAATTGACTACTGAAGGAATCTCACTTACAAATCAGTCACATTCTAGTTAGTAATGAAGTGTTAAATATTCTATAAAACAATCAAAAACACGTTTGTCTTTATCACAGTATTTTTAGAATAGCTATCTACGAATGATCATAGTTGAAAGTCCATTTAACTGCAAATCACAGTTTATTGAAAACAATGAAAGAAAAAACTGACATGAAATTGTAATATAATCACAAAGATCAAATATTCAAAAGCATATACAAATGTCATATAAACTAGAGTGTATTCTGCCAGGTTCATGTACTTCAACAGATAATATGTCGTCAGAGTAATCATCTGAAATTGTTTAAAAAGTCATGTTAACTAAGATCGTAAATGAAAAAGAAACGAAACAGGTCTTATTTATATGCAAGAATGAAAGTGATTCATTGAACATTTGTGTAACATATCTAACTTGCCGACAGGCTTTAAACCTTGCTAACAACCAGTCATCGATTTGTTCGATCATATAATCGATCGAATAACCTGAATCAACATCCAGTTTGTTGAGGAAAAGGATTAACGAAATTCCTCAATCTACACTAATCAATATTCTCGCTTACAGGTAAAATCATGTGGTATTGTAACATCTAGTGTTTCACTGTCGAATCAATCATGAATAATTCTTGTTAATGTCTGAAAGTTATCACCACAGTGTGGAGAACGATATTTCAAAATTCAAAATGTTCAAGGAGAGTAATGAACAAATACTTATATATACATTGAAATTTAATCGTTCATCAGAAGCTTACAATATACATAACCTCGCACCAACAAAAGGCCGACAAAACTGAAAATGCGATCTAGAATACAAAGGAAGAAAATATTTCATTTGTAATAATTGTGTGAATATTTAATTTGCATTACTAAAAAACTGTTCATTCACAGATAAATTGACTGTTATGACTATGGTGATAATTCCGTTAATGAGGTTGGAGTCCATAATATGAATATGGATATATATGGAGTTCATAATATGAATAGTATGCTGTAACCTATGCTGTTTCTGACGATATGTTGTTTACATTTATCTGAACAAATCGAGAAAATGATGATAGTAACAGGCAATAATGAAGATATTTTGTTATTTGTGCAATAACAGAAACGGTGGCCATAGTTTCAAATTATTCTTATCGTGAATCTAAAAATATTGTTCTGTGCACAAAAACTGCATAATAATAGGCATAACACTTTCGCATAGTTTATCATAAACAATCGATTGAACAAGGATTTATTTTCATTATTTTCACATAACAGAAAAATAAAATGTATGCACACTTTAGTTTTTCAGTATATTTCGTTATGCTTAGTTATAAGTGTTAGTTCCTAATAAAGAGAGAACATAGGATCAGCAATCACTTTCATTACATTGAAGCCGATGCAGTAGGACAACTTACTTTGCACTTTACATTTTCTTTGCAGATTACACATAAAATGATGAAAACGATTCCAAATGTCATTAAAACACAGAAAAATAAAAACAATAGTGTCCTCAATATTGGTGTCGAACCTTTCGTTCTTTGACCTAATTCTAACGCCAAGATCATTATTAGTAATAACACAGTTGGTGCGATAAAATGTCCATATAAATCTCCTGGTGGAGTCAGTAATCCAACACCGATAATCGTTATTATCATCTAAAAAGTAACCAACAAATGTGTAACTTTACTTAAAATGAATTTTTGAGGCTGTTAAAAACGATAAACATCACTCAAGAATACTTGATCTAGCGTTGTTCTCAAATAAAATCCCTACCAGTTGAATGTTCATGCAATGAAACGTAAGTAAGCTTTTGCTTATACAGATGAAAAATATTAAAACTGAGAATATTCTTTCAACAAATCTGCATATTCATTGCACTAAAGAAAAAAACATTACCCAATTAATGTAACGACTATAACATACGAAACTTATGAAAACAAATAAAGCACAAAGCGATTGTATCAGCTGAACATACCTTCCACTCAAAGCCTCAAAAGATGAATATGTATTGTGAAAACTAATGTTTTAAGATCACGCAAGCATGAAGAAGCAAGTACAAACGTAAAGTGACCTAAACAAGTTATACTTAATGATTTCCTGAAATAAAGTTATCGCAACTGAAAGGCAAAAAACTAATTTCAACATGATTTGTTGATACGTTCAGACAGTCTTCCATAATGGACGCTTATCATCTTCTCCTCACTTGCAATCGTCATTTGTCTATCGTCAAATAAACAGTTATTGCTTGATCATGAATAGCTCCGGTCTGTTTTAAATCCTCAGATTCGCATATCAATATTACTGTTAATTAGAACAAATCTCAACGAAGATACAATCTAACTGACAATCATATACAATGAATACAAATATATACAAACTGAATAACATTATTTGAAATCATGATGGTCGTATTTCTTGTAGACGCGGTATGTAATGAATTGATGGTCATAATAATGATTGCAAATAATAAAGCCATTTCTCTGAAATATGAAAATACATGATAAACATTTCAGAGGATGATCGTCAATAGTTATGTACAAATTAAAATAATCCAACCTTTTCAAGTTTCATGACTTACATAAAAAGAAGACCATATTGTCGATGTAAATCTAGCCATTCAAGTGATTCGATTCTGATATCTCTCAGTTTTGTAATCGATGAACACTGTCTCACATTATCAAATGAATTCGCATGGTTACCAGATTCCTTCTTACCACCTGATGGTTTCAGAAGATAGATATAAAATTCCCATCTTTAAACTGAGCAGTCGTAGTGTGAATCATTGAACAACGCTTGATAAAAGGTAATTATACCCGGATTAAGACAGACAATATTTGAAGGTAATTCATATCGAAATTTAGTGACGGATAAGTATTTGCAAGCAATCGAACAAAATACATCTGCTGATTGTCAATTATTATTTATATGTGGTTACTGCTTGTTCAGTTAAGTTTACAGATCAGTTAATGTTAATTTGAATCGACACTTATAAGTTAATTGTGTTATTTGTGCCAGAGAGATATGTACAATTCACATAAACCTGAACATATCAACTAGATTGATAGAGGCTGATACAAGTCAGGTATACATATCCAACATTTGTGTGAATATATAGAAGCACAGACATGGAACGTTCCTTGCGAATATTGAAGTGACAATCAACAGACCTGCTATATTGTCTTAAGGCCATAGATGTGAATCCACTGCACTCTCATACTACAGGTACTCGTTCTGGCAAGACAGTCCCATGATCAAAAAGACAGGCATCCGCCACGTAGTTCATCTGTTAATATAATTGTAAGATTTTTTCAACTTATGGCGAAATGATGGTAGTTTAGATCATACTCATAATGGTGAAGTAGATATTAAATGCTGTGGTGATTGTAATTTGAAGAATTATGTTAAATTGACTACTGAAGGAATCTCACTTACAAATCAGTCACATTCTAGTTAGTAATGAAGTGTTAAATATTCTATAAAACAATCAAAAACACGTTTGTCTTTATCACAGTATTTTTAGAATAGCTATCTACGAATGATCATAGTTGAAAGTCCATTTAACTGCAAATCACAGTTTATTGAAAACAATGAAAGAAAAAAACTGACATGAAATTGTAATATAATCACAAAGATCAAATATTCAAAAGCATATACAAATGTCATATAAACTAGAGTGTATTCTGCCAGGTTCATGTACTTCAACAGATAATATGTCGTCAGAGTAATCATCTGAAATTGTTTAAAAAGTCATGTTAACTAAGATCGTAAATGAAAAAGAAACGAAACAGGTCTTATTTATATGCAAGAATGAAAGTGATTCATTGAACATTTGTGTAACATATCTAACTTGCCGACAGGCTTTAAACCTTGCTAACAACCAGTCATCGATTTGTTCGATCATATAATCAATCGAATAACCTGAATCAACATCCAGTTTGTTGAGGAAAAGGATTAACGAAATTCCTCAATCTACACTAATCAATATTCTCGCTTACAGGTAAAATCATGTGGTATTGTAACATCTAGTGTTTCACTGTCGAATCAATCATGAATAATTTTTGTTAATGTCTGAAAGTTGTCAGCACAGTCTGGAGAACAATATTTTACAATTCAAAATGTTCAAGGAGGGTAATGAACAAATACTTATATATACATTGAAATTTAATCGTTCATCAGAAGCTTACAATATACATAACCTCGCACCAACAAAAGGCCGACAAAACTGAAAATGCGATCTAGAATACAAAGGAAGAAAATATTTCATTTGTAATAATTGTGTGAATATTTAATTTGCATTACTAAAAAAACTGTTCATTCACAGATAAATTGACTGTTATGACTATGGTGATAATTCCGTTAATGAGGTTGGAGTCCATAATATGAATATGGATATATATGGAGTTCATAATATGAATAGTATGCTGTAACCTATGCTGTTTCTGACGATATGTTGTTTACATTTATCTGAACAAATCGAGAAAATGATGATAGTAACAGGCAATAATGAAGATATTTTGTTATTTGTGCAATAACAGAAACGGTGGCCATAGTTTCAAATTATTCTTATCGTGAATCTAAAAATATTGTTCTGTGCACAAAAACTGCATAATAATAGGCATAACACTTTCGCATAGTTTATCATAAACAATCGATTGAACAAGGATTTATTTTCATTATTTTCACATAACAGAAAAATAAAATGTATGCACACTTTAGTTTTTCAGTATATTTCGTTATGCTTAGTAATAAGTGTTAGTTCCTAATAAAGAGAGAACATAGGATCAGCAATCACTTTCATTACATTGAAGCCGATGCAGTAGGACAACTTACTTTGCACTTTACATTTTCTTTGCAGATTACACATAAAATGATGAAACCGATTCCAAATGTCATTTAAAACACAGAAAAATAAAAACAATAGTGTCCTCAATATTGGTGTCGAACCTTTCGTTCTTTGACCTAATTCTAACGCCAAGATCATTATTAGTAATAACACAGTTGGTGCGATAAAATGTCCATATAAATCTCCTGGTGGAGTCAGTAATCCAACACCGATAATCGTTATTATCATCTAAAAAGTAACCAACAAATGTGTAACTTTACTTAAAATGAATTTTTGAGGCTGTTAAAAACGATAAACATCAATCAAGAATACTTGATCTAGCGTTGTTCTCAAATAAAATCCCTACCAGTTGAATGTTCATGCAATGAAACGTAAGTAAGCTTTTGCTTATACAGATGAAAAATATTAAAACTGAGAATATTCCTTTCAACAAATCTGCATATTCATTGCACTAAAGAAAAAAAACATTACCCAATTAATGTAACGACTATAACATACGAAACTTATGAAAACAAATAAAGCACAAAGCGATTGTATCAGCTGAACATACCTTCCACTCAAAGCCTCAAAAAGATGAATATGTATTGTGAAAACTAATGTTTTAAGATCACGCAAGCATGAAGAAGCAAGTACAAACGTAAAGTGACCTAAACAAGTTATACTTAATGATTTCCTGAAATAAAGTTATCGCAACTGAAAGGCAAAAAACTAATTTCAACATGATTTGTTGATACGTTCAGACAGTCTTCCATAATGGACGCTTATCATCTTCTCCTCACTTGCAATCGTCATTTGTCTATCGTCAAATAAACAGTTATTGCTTGATCATGAATAGCTCCGGTCTGTTTTAAATCCTCAGATTCGCATATCAATATTACTGTTAATTAGAACAAATCTCAACGAAGATACAATCTAACTGACAATCATATACAATGAATACAAATATATACAAACTGAATAACATTATTTGAAATCATGATGGTCGTATTTCTTGTAGACGCGGTATGTAATGAATTGATGGTCATAATAATGATTGCAAATAATAAAGCCATTTCTCTGAAATATGAAAATACATGATAAACATTTCAGAGGATGATCGTCAATAGTTATGTACAAATTAAAATAATCCAACCTTTTCAAGTTTCATGACTTACATAAAAAGAAGACCATATTGTCGATGTAAATCTAGCCATTCAAGTGATTCGATTCTGATATCTCTCAGTTTTGTAATCGATGAACACTGTCTCACATTATCAAATGAATTCGCATGGTTACCAGATTCCTTCTTACCACCTGATGGTTTCAGAAGATAGATATAAAATTCCCATCTTTAAACTGAGCAGTCGTAGTGTGAATCATTGAACAACGCTTGATAAAAGGTAATTATACCCGGATTAAGACAGACAATATTTGAAGGTAATTCATATCGAAATTTAGTGACGGATAAGTATTTGCAAGCAATCGAACAAAATACATCTGCTGATTGTCAATTATTATTTATATGTGGTTACTGCTTGTTCAGTTAAGTTTACAGATCAGTTAATGTTAATTTGAATCGACACTTATAAGTTAATTGTGTTATTTGTGCCAGAGAGATATGTACAATTCACATAAACCTGAACATATCAACTAGATTGATAGAGGCTGATACAAGTCAGGTATACATATCCAACATTTGTGTGAATATATAGAAGCACAGACATGGAACGTTCCTTGCGAATATTGAAGTGACAATCAACAGACCTGCTATATTGTCTTAAGGCCATAGATGTGAATCCACTGCACTCTCATACTACAGGTACTCGTTCTGGCAAGACAGTCCCATGATCAAAAAGACAGGCATCCGCCACGTAGTTCATCTGTTAATATAATTGTAAGATTTTTTCAACTTATGGCGAAATGATGGTAGTTTAGATCATACTCATAATGGTGAAGTAGATATTAAATGCTGTGGTGATTGTAATTTGAAGAATTATGTTAAATTGACTACTGAAGGAATCTCACTTACAAATCAGTCACATTCTAGTTAGTAATGAAGTGTTAAATATTCTATAAAACAATCAAAAACACGTTTGTCTTTATCACAGTATTTTTAGAATAGCTATCTACGAATGATCATAGTTGAAAGTCCATTTAACTGCAAATCACAGTTTATTGAAAACAATGAAAGAAAAAACTGACATGAAATTGTAATATAATCACAAAGATCAAATATTCAAAAGCATATACAAATGTCATATAAACTAGAGTGTATTCTGCCAGGTTCATGTACTTCAACAGATAATATGTCGTCAGAGTAATCATCTGAAATTGTTTAAAAAGTCATGTTAACTAAGATCGTAAATGAAAAAGAAACGAAACACGTCTTATTTATGTGCTAGAATGAAATTGATTCATTGAACATTTGTGTAACATATCTAACTTGCCGACAGGCTTTAAACCTTGCTAACAACCAGTCATCGATTTGTTCGATCATATAATCGATCGAATAACCTGAATCAACATCCAGTTTGTTGAGGAAAAGGATTAACGAAATTCCTCAATCTACACTAATCAATATTCTCGCTTACAGGTAAAATCATGTGGTATTGTAACATCTAGTGTTTCACTGTCGAATCAATCATGAATAATTTTTGTTAATGTCTGAAAGTTATCACCACAGTGTGGAGAACGATATTTCAAAATTCAAAATGTTCAAGGAGAGTAATGAACAAATACTTATATATACATTGAAATTTAATCCTTCATCAGAAGCTTACAATATACAAAACCTCGCACCAATAAATGGCCGACAAAACTGAAAATGCGATCTACAATTCAAAGGAAGAAAATATTTCATTTAGAATAATTTTGTGAATATTTAATTTGCATTCCCAAAACACTATTCATTCACAGATAAATTGACTGTTATGACTATGGTGATAATTCCGTTAATGAGGTTGGAGTCCATAATATGAATATGGATATATATGGAGTTCATAATATGAATAGTATGCTGTAACCTATGCTGTTTCTGACGATATGTTGTTTACATTTATCTGAACAAATCGAGAAAATGATGATAGTAACAGGCAATAATGAAGATATTTTGTTATTTGTGCAATAACAGAAACGGTGGCCATAGTTTCAAATTATTCTTATCGTGAATCTAAAAATATTGTTCTGTGCACAAAAACTGCATAATAATAGGCATAACACTTTCGCATAGTTTATCATAAACAATCGATTGAACAAGGATTTATTTTCATTATTTTCACATAACAGAAAAATAAAGTGTATGCACACTTTAGTTTTTCAGTATATTTCGTTATGCTTAGTAATAAGTGTTAGTTCCTAATAAAGAGAGAACATAGGATCAGCAATCACTTTCATTACATTGAAGCCGATGCAGTAGGACAACTTACTTTGTACTTTACATTTTCTTTGCAGATTATACACAAAATGATGAAAACGATTCCAAATGTAAATAAAACACAGAAAAATAAAAACAATAGTATCCTCAATATTGGTGTCGAACCTTTCGTTCTTTGACCCAATTCCAACGCCAGGATCATTATTAGGAATAACACAGTTGGTGCGATAAAGTATTCATATGAATTTCCTGGTGGAGTCAGTAATCCAACACCGATAATCATTATTATC
This sequence comes from Schistosoma turkestanicum, assembly GCA_944470395.2. Taxonomy (NCBI): domain Eukaryota; kingdom Metazoa; phylum Platyhelminthes; class Trematoda; order Strigeidida; family Schistosomatidae; genus Schistosoma; species Schistosoma turkestanicum. Next base: position 25,602 of record CALYCR020003428.1, read on the forward strand.
ATCTGAAAAATAAACAACAAATGTGTATCTTTACTTTATGTGAATTTTTGAAACTATTAACAACGATGAACGTCACTAAAGAATAACTGATCTAGCGTTGTTCTCAAATATAATTTCTACACGTTAAATGTTCATGCAATGAAATGTATGTAAGCTTTTGCCTATATTGATGAAAAATATTGAAACTGAGAATATTCTTTCAACAAATCTGCATATTCATTGCATGAAGAATAAAACATCACCTAAATAATGTAACGACCATAACTAACGAAACTTTTAAAAACAAAGAAAGCACAAAACGATTGTATCAACTGAACATAGCTTCTACACAAAGCCTCAAATGATGAATATGTATTGTGAAAACTAATGTTTTAAGATCACGCAAGCATGAAGAAGCAAGTACAAACGTAAAGTGACCTAAACAAGTTATACTTAATGATTTCCTGAAATAAAGTTATCGCAACTGAAAGGCAAAAAACTAATTTCAACATGATTTGTTGATACGTTCAGACAGTCTTCCATAATGGACGCTTATCATCTTCTCCTCACTTGCAATCGTCATTTGTCTATCGTCAAATAAACAGTTATTGCTTGATCATGAATAGCTCCGGTCTGTTTTAAATCCTCAGATTCGCATATCAATATTACTGTTAATTAGAACAAATCTCAACGAAGATACAATCTAACTGACAATCATATACAATGAATACAAATATATACAAACTGAATAACATTATTTGAAATCATGATGGTCGTATTTCTTGTAGACGCGGTATGTAATGAATTGATGGTCATAATAATGATTGCAAATAATAAAGCCATTTCTCTGAAATATGAAAATACATGATAAACATTTCAGAGGATGATCGTCAATAGTTATGTACAAATTAAAATAATCCAACCTTTTCAAGTTTCATGACTTACATAAAAAGAAGACCATATTGTCGATGTAAATCTAGCCATTCAAGTGATTCGATTCTGATATCTCTCAGTTTTGTAATCGATGAACACTGTCTCACATTATCAAATGAATTCGCATGGTTACCAGATTCCTTCTTACCACCTGATGGTTTCAGAAGATAGATATAAAATTCCCATCTTTAAACTGAGCAGTCGTAGTGTGAATCATTGAACAACGCTTGATAAAAGGTAATTATACCCGGATTAAGACAGACAATATTTGAAGGTAATTCATATCGAAATTTAGTGACGGATAAGTATTTGCAAGCAATCGAACAAAATACATCTGCTGATTGTCAATTATTATTTATATGTGGTTACTGCTTGTTCAGTTAAGTTTACAGATCAGTTAATGTTAATTTGAATCGACACTTATAAGTTAATTGTGTTATTTGTGCCAGAGAGATATGTACAATTCACATAAACCTGAACATATCAACTAGATTGATAGAGGCTGATACAAGTCAGGTATACATATCCAACATTTGTGTGAATATATAGAAGCACAGACATGGAACGTTCCTTGCGAATATTGAAGTGACAATCAACAGACCTGCTATATTGTCTTAAGGCCATAGATGTGAATCCACTGCACTCTCATACTACAGGTACTCGTTCTGGCAAGACAGTCCCATGATCAAAAAGACAGGCATCCGCCACGTAGTTCATCTGTTAATATAATTGTAAGATTTTTTCAACTTATGGCGAAATGATGGTAGTTTAGATCATACTCATAATGGTGAAGTAGATATTAAATGCTGTGGTGATTGTAATTTGAAGAATTATGTTAAATTGACTACTGAAGGAATCTCACTTACAAATCAGTCACATTCTAGTTAGTAATGAAGTGTTAAATATTCTATAAAACAATCAAAAACACGTTTGTCTTTATCACAGTATTTTTAGAATAGCTATCTACGAATGATCATAGTTGAAAGTCCATTTAACTGCAAATCACAGTTTATTGAAAACAATGAAAGAAAAAACTGACATGAAATTGTAATATAATCACAAAGATCAAATATTCAAAAGCATATACAAATGTCATATAAACTAGAGTGTATTCTGCCAGGTTCATGTACTTCAACAGATAATATGTCGTCAGAGTAATCATCTGAAATTGTTTAAAAAGTCATGTTAACTAAGATCGTAAATGAAAAAGAAACGAAACAGGTCTTATTTATATGCAAGAATGAAAGTGATTCATTGAACATTTGTGTAACATATCTAACTTGCCGACAGGCTTTAAACCTTGCTAACAACCAGTCATCGATTTGTTCGATCATATAATCGATCGAATAACCTGAATCAACATCCAGTTTGTTGAGGAAAAGGATTAACGAAATTCCTCAATCTACACTAATCAATATTCTCGCTTACAGGTAAAATCATGTGGTATTGTAACATCTAGTGTTTCACTGTCGAATCAATCATGAATAATTTTTGTTAATGTCTGAAAGTTGTCAGCACAGTCTGGAGAACAATATTTTACAATTCAAAATGTTCAAGGAGGGTAATGAACAAATACTTATATATACATTGAAATTTAATCGTTCATCAGAAGCTTACAATATACATAACCTCGCACCAACAAAAGGCCGACAAAACTGAAAATGCGATCTAGAATACAAAGGAAGAAAATATTTCATTTGTAATAATTGTGTGAATATTTAATTTGCATTACTAAAAAACTGTTCATTCACAGATAAATTGACTGTTATGACTATGGTGATAATTCCGTTAATGAGGTTGGAGTCCATAATATGAATATGGATATATATGGAGTTCATAATATGAATAGTATGCTGTAACCTATGCTGTTTCTGACGATATGTTGTTTACATTTATCTGAACAAATCGAGAAAATGATGATAGTAACAGGCAATAATGAAGATATTTTGTTATTTGTGCAATAACAGAAACGGTGGCCATAATTTCGAATTATTTTTATCATGAATCGAACAATATTGTTCTGTGCACAAACACTGCATAATAATAAGCGAACACTTTCGCACAGTCTATCATACACAGATGATTGAACAAGGATTTATTTTCACTATTTTCACATAACAGAAAAACGAAGGTTATTCTAACTTTAGTTTTTCAGTATAATTCGTTATGGTTAAATATGAGTGGTCATTCCTAATGAACAGAGAACATAGAATCAGCAATCACTTTCGATACATTGAAGTCGATGCAGTAGGACAACTTACTTTGTACTTTACATTTTCTTTGCAGATTATACACAAAATGATGAAAACGATTCCAAATGTAAATAAAACACAGAAAAATAAAAACAATAGTATCCTCAATATTGGTGTCGAACCTTTCGTTCTTTGACCCAATTCTAACGCCTATATCATTATCAGGAATAACACAGTTGGTGCCATAAAATGTTCATTTCCTGGTGGAGTAAGTAATCTAACACCGATAATCATTATTATCATCTAAAAAGTAACCAACAAATGTGTAACTTTACTTAAAATGAATTTTTGAGGCTGTTAAAAACGATAAACATCACTCAAGAATACTTGATCTAGCGTTGTTCTCAAATAAAATCCCTACCAGTTGAATGTTCATGCAATGAAACGTAAGTAAGCTTTTGCTTATACAGATGAAAAATATTAAAACTGAGAATATTCTTTCACCAAATC